>JAJLWK010000026.1:1554-45934 GCA_030570675.1 Myxozyma neglecta | reverse complement strand
CTTTTTAAAGGAATTGTTTTAAACCACTGATTCACTAGCATATACTGTTCTCCATTGTCTAAAAAAGTTTGGTATCTAAATTAATGTTCTTCTACCTCTGAACAGATCATTGTCAAGTAGCCCAATAGTTTTAAGTGCTTTCTTAAAATATCAAGCAAAAGTTCTTTTTCATATTTGTTTTATACATTTATGTTTATGTATATTTTGAGATACTCTTTTTCTGCGAAGACGGTGACTTTTATGAGGCCTAAGTCTTAAGATTCTTTTAGATAATTTTGAGGCGGAAAAGGCAGCACAGTTTTACGATGAACTTAATAAATAAACCACAAGTGATTTGTTAGTTATTAAAAAATATAAGAATAGTAGAATTACTCGATTACTACTACAGCCTTGCTTTGCATCCCGTTTACAACTTCAGAAGATATTTGGAGCAATTAGATTTGTAAATTGATTTAGCATGTATAAATAAGAAAATTAATTAAATATATAGATAAAACACCGTTCTAGTAGAAAAAAAAAATCACAACTCACTATCAACAATCATCACCTTAACAGTCTTGCTCTTCGGATCAGCAGAAGTTTCAAAAGCCTCAACAGCGTCTTCTAATTTAAAAGTATGAGTGATAATCTTCTCAATACCAGCGACGAGGTTCGAGTTGACAATTCTAATAGCCTTTGGCCATTGATTTGCGTATCTGTACTGAAACTTAAGCTCGATTTCATTAACGGAAAGAATCATGAAAGGAATTTCTTGTGTAGAGGCACCGACACCAATGCAGTGACATACACCTCGGAATTGTAAAGCGTAGATACCAGCGTGGAGGGAAGATTGGACACCGGTACATTCGAGACAGACGCGAGGACGGATGTTTCCACCTGCTGCAATGATGCGGTCTGCGGTTTGCTCGGGTGTATCTGTGCGGTTGATAAGGACGCAGTGTAACGAAGGGACGAGTGATTTAGCAAAGTCAAGACGGGATTGGTCAATGTCTGTGATGACGATGGGAGTGGCACCAGCTGCGGCAGCACACAGGGCAGAAATGATTCCAATTGGACCGGCACCACAGATAAGAACAGGGTCACCTAAGGCAAGACCGGCGGTTTCAACACCAAACAGAGCGACGGAAAGTGGCTCGAGAAGCGCACCGAGAGAGTAAGGCATAGCTCCAATAGGGTGACACCATTTAGCAGGATGGTTGACATATCTTCGTAAAAATCCAGGAACAGGCGGGGTAGACTTGAAAGCAACATCAGGACATCCATTATAATGACCCGATAAGCAGGTCGGGCAAGTATGGCAAGGAACACCAGGTTCCAAAGCGACTCTGTCGCCTACAGTAAGATTTGTGACACCCTCACCAACAGCGACGACAACACCAGCAGACTCATGACCAAGAATATGCTCTTCACGGACAACCATAGTCGGGCCAATACATCCGTGGCGCCAGAAATGAATGTCGGAACCGCAGATTCCAGTCGCGAGAATGTGAACAATCACTTCTCCCGCAACGGGCTTTGCGCTCGGCGACGGTTCCGTGGGGGCGGTGTACAAAGCATGCGAAGGATTTGTGTACACTCCAATATTCTCTTTGTCAAAAGTCATGTTTGTATAGTAAAAAATCAAGTAATATGCAACAACGAAAAAAAAAAAAACAGAACGAACGTGGCGGGCGGGCAGGTTGATTAAAAAATCCGGAGAGACGCCGCAACGCCGCACACGTGGCGGCTGTTTGTGAGTGAATAGGCGAGAAACAAGCGTCGGAAGACCCCCGCGGAAGACCGAATAGAGCCGGGATCGGGTAAATAAGATTGGCGGGCGCCCCACGTTTTCTGCGGCGCGAAAAGCCTGAAAGCGCGGATTTCTTAAATTTGAGCCCCTCGGTGCGCTTTCTGTTACCTGTGGCAAAGAAACAATACAATAAAAAACCATGGCTGGACTATTTTCGCTGCAAGGAAAAGTCGCTGTGATTACTGGTGCGTCGCAGGGCATTGGTCTCGCTGTTGCAGAGGCATTCGCGGAGGCAGGTGCTGATGTGGTGATTGGATACAATTCCCATGGAAAAGCCGACGAGACAGCGGCCGGAATCGCGGAGACATACAAAGTACGGGCAATTGCGCGACGGATTCCCGTTGTCGATGCAGTTGTTGTTGAGCAAGTTTTCGCAGAGGTCGTGGAGTTGTTTGGAAAAATTGACATCGTTGTGTCGAATGCGGGTATAACGTGGACATCTGGCGCAGTGCTAGACGCTAAGGATACAGCCGACACAATGGCTGCGTGGAACGACGTGATGAAGGTTAATGTAGACGGAAGCGTTCATGTTGCCCGAGCAGCTGGTGCTATTTTCCGTGCTCAGGCTGAAAAAAATCCCGGATCGTCGAAAGGAACTCTGATCTTTACTTCCTCCATCTCGGCTTACATCGTCAACGTGCCTCAGCGACAGGCTGCTTACAACGTATCCAAAGCCGCTGTTGGATCACTTGCAAAGAACCTTGCTATCGAATGGGCTCCTTTCGCGCGAGTGAACACTGTTTCGCCCGGTTACACCATCACTGAAATCACAAAGTTCGCCGACAAGGATATGCGCGCTGAATGGGCACAGCGCACGCCGTTCGGCAGAGAAGCCATGCCACGGGAACTCGTTGGTGCGTACCTCTACTTTGCGTCTGAGGCCTCTTCATACACTACCGGTGCGGACATTGTCATCGATGGCGGCTACACTCTTCTGTAGAACGGACGAGAACGGATATGCAAGGGTAAAAGTATATTAATCGTTATGCATTTGGTTTTGTGTTGTGCTGGCTGTCAAACCTTGTATTTTACATCTTTCTGATGACATTTAATTAATTTGGCATTGAACATTAACGACGGTATTAGTGCAGTAATCCGAACCCCAACCCTAAATAGTATGACATAAGCCGCTTATATAAAGACACAGTCAACTTTATCACGTTCACGCTCCGTGTTCATGCGCTGGCACAACTACCCAACAAACAAGTAACCAACAACAAAAGATGCAGACAGCAATTCGTTCCTACGCTCTGGCCGTGGTTCGTCCGCAGATGAGACCAGTAGAAATCAAAGAGAAAGATTTAGTAGAAAGTGAAGAGCGGGATAATGGCAACTACGCGCGTTTGGGGCTCGAAATGCTACAGTTGGCGGTGGCGGAACATGACCGGGCTATGGCAAAGAGGCTCTATGTTCACGCTGTGGTTTGTTTGTTGAAAGCGCTGCCGAGGGATCTGAGTGACGAGGACTCGGCTGCGTTGAGAGGCGCTTTGAATCTGGAAACTCCAGTTAATTCTGAGGCGTCGTCGTCGTCATCGCAGTCATCGCAGTCGTCGGTGGAAGACACAGTGACGATGTTTGTTCGTATGTTGGTCACAGCTGCGATTAGTGCGGTTTTCGCTGCGTACGATTGTATTTCTGCGAGTCCGCTGGCTGCTCGTGCTGCAACTGCTGCATTGGGCATAGCCACCGCTGCTGTTCGCGGGTTTGTCGAGGCTCTGGCTCCTGATAAGCAGCAATAGCTTTGTTTCTGTGTGTGTGGGTGTGATGGTCATATATATGTGTATATTAGGTATATCTGTGTATTCTACTCGGCGAGACGACGCTCAGTGGTAGCCCGGAGATCGGCCTTGACAGCAGCAACGTCCTCTGAGCGCGCATTATGCGCAACGGTCACCTGGTTGAACGGGTTGAGCTCGGATCTGTCGAATTCTTTCTTGATGAGCTCCCTCATCTGGTTCTGGCGCAGTCCACGGTGTTCTTCGCGGACTTCGGGCATTCTTCGCTCTTCATAAGCGAGCAGAGCGGCCTTGTATCGTCGCTCGGGATGTCTTTCGACGCTTCCGTCTTTCTTGGTCGCGACGGAGGAGCCGCTGCTGATTGCGAGCGCGTCGAGCGCGTCGTCGATGTTGCGCGCCGAGAGCGAGAGCGTGTCCTTCTTGCTCATAAAGTCGTCGTTCTTGACGCTCTTCTTGCTGGCTACTTTGTCTGCTCCGCGGGTGTTTTTAGGCTTTGACGGCAGCGAGTCCATTTCCTCCTTGAGCAAAGCGTCTCGCTCTGCTTTCTTCCGCGCCGCCTCTGCCTTTTTCGCCTCTTCGGCTTCTTTTTTGGCGTTGCCCTTTTTAGATCCCTTTTCCCATTCTGCGTCTTCGACCGATGCTTCTTTGGCTTTCACCGCTGCGTTTTTGGCCGCCGCCGCGTCGGCTTTGCGCGCCTGTCCCGCGGCCTGAGTTTGTTAGTTCTATAGTCTTGATTATATTTATAGAGTTTTTTTCAAGTAAAAAGAGTAATACACACTTTTTTCGAGTTTTCAGTCTTCTTTCCTCCTGCCATTGTTCCTGCGCTTTGAAGAAGACCAAAGTCCAGATTGATCTGATCTCAATTTTATTCCCTTACCTTTGCTCACGTGACTGCTACGTCATCTCCGCTTTGTGCTCGAGCTTCTGTACTTGGGTTGTAGATACAGATACACAGTTCTGGACAATGGACGGTCCAGCGAGTCGGGTTGCGCTGAAGCGGATTCTGGGCCGGGCGGGTCCGTTCGTGGACGAGCCGAACCCGGACGCCGCTGAGTTTCTGGCGACGATCAAGATCCTGTGCGTATTCCATCGTAGTATTTGCCGGTTACAGGCGTTGTGTATGTAAGGGCGTGTATTGACGACGAGCCCAGGGTCATTGGCGCCGGCGGACTGGGCTGCGAAATACTCAAGAACCTGGCGCTGTCGGGCTTCGTGGACATCCACGTGATCGACATGGACACAATCGATCTCTCGAACCTGAACCGCCAGTTTCTGTTTCGGCCCGCGGACGTGGGCAAGTCCAAGGCGATTGTCGCTGCGGAGTTTGTGATGAAGCGGGTCGCCGGCGTGCGCATTACGCCGTTCTTTGGCAAGATCCAGGACAAGGACGACGCGTACTACTCCCAGTTCGGCATCGTTGTCTGCGGTTTGGACTCGGTCGACGCGCGGCGGTGGATAAATGCCACTCTGGTCAACCTCGTGAGACCGGACAACCCTGAATCCCTAAAGCCTCTTATCGACGGCGGCACTGAGGGATTCAAGGGCCAGGCACGTGTCATCTTGCCTACTTTATCCAGTTGCTATGAGTGTTCTCTCGACATGCTCGGAACACAGCAGACTTTTCCTATCTGCACTATCGCAAACACCCCGCGACTTCCTGAACATTGCATAGAGTGGGCGTTGGCTTTAGAATGGCCGAAGCAGTTCCCGAACACTAAACTAGATAACGACAATCCGCTGCATATTCAATGGTTATTTGACACTGCTCTGGCGCGTGCAACTCAGTTTGATATCTCTGGTGTTACCTACTCTCTGACGCAAGGCGTCGCTAAGAATATTATTCCGGCTATCGCTTCTACAAACGCTATTATCGCTGCTAGTTGCTGCTCCGAGGCACTGAAAATCGCATCTAGCTGTAACCCTTACTTGAACAACTACATGATGTACTCTGGCAACGACTCGGTCTACACATACACATTCGAACACCAGCGCAAGCCAGACTGTCCTGTCTGCGGTAACCTCGCAGTCGACTTCCCCACAAGCCCAGATTACACTTTAGAAGAGTTTATAGATCATCTTACAACAGTTCAGCATTTACGAGTCAAAGCGCCATCACTCCGCACAGCAGAAAAGAACCTGTACCTACGATCACCTCCTCAATTAGAGTTATCCACTCGTAAGAACTTGTCTGAGAAACTCTCTGATCTTGTTCGCGACGGACAAGAACTCATCATCACAGATCCAGTCATTCCATTCTCACTTCGCTTAATTCTTCGTTACGATAGTCAATAATCTGTAATGCTCAATTCTATTAATAAAATTACTCCTCTGATACAACAGAAACTCCGCTCGGTGTAATTTCCATCGCGACTTTCATAATCTCCCGTCCGTCAATGATACCCGTTGTTAAAATCAAAAACTTCCGGCGCTCATTTTCCTGCTTTGCAATGAACCTCAGCGCGGAAATTTCAGTAAATGTGATTCCTCCTAGGAAGAATATTGCGACTGTGCGTTTTATATCCTTTCGAGCTGCTTGTAGGACTTTGGTTTTAATTGATTTTTCGTCGGGTTTTTGAACTTGATCGAACACGTCACCGGGAATGTTTCGTAGTATATCTTCAGCTCCACGCCATCCTGAGCCTCCTAGTGTTGATAACTTTGTACCTAAAGCGCGTTTTTGAATAACGTATTGAACAAGACGAATACTTAATGGTGCGTATCCGGAGTATACGAACGCGATATCTTCGGGTTCTTGTTCGTTGACGTCGTCGACTATTAATCGCATTGCTTTTCGTAGACTTGAGAATTGTAAGGTACTTGCGTTCACGCTTGTCTTGCTTCCGCGCGGGTATACTAAATCTAGTTTCGATAGCGCGTTGAAGGTTAAGATGTGTTCGTAACCGTATTCAGCGTAGATCATTCTTTTGAAGTTTGCAAATTCCTTTTCTTTAATACCGCCGCTTGTCAGACACTCTATTGCCAATAATCTTAGAATAACTTCCAAACTAACTCCCCTCGCTATTAGTTCCTCAATAGTAAGATTTAAGGTCGCAGTATCTAGTCCGGACGCAACCAAATTCTGCTGAACTTCCAACGCGCGATTAAAAAACTCCGTCTTTGTCCGATTCATAATTTCCTCAGCAAGATTAGTATGTAGTCGGAGAGACTGATGTTCAGCTTGTAATCCGCCTAATTTTGAAACAAAGTCTTTAATTTGTGATACAGTCTTTGCTTGGTGACGTTCTTCGTAGTCGTCGTTTAGTTTTCGTGCAAACTTGTTTAGTGTAGTGCCTACTACTGCGAAATTTAAGTCGCGAAGAGAACTGTATAAACTGTCGTTGCCGTCTAATACGACTTTTCTAGTCTTTCGTTGATCAGCTACTGGTGTTGTTGAAATAACTGAAGCTCCTGATGACTGTACACCTTTTGTGTTTCCATTAGTAAATAACGACGCCGGTACCTCGGTCTGAGAATTCTTAATGCCAAAAACTTCGTCAATAAGTCCTTCATATGTAAGCTGTGTCATAAGCGGTGTAACCATATCTGCTGCTCTTTCAATAATCACCAATTGGTCAAACGCAGATGTTTCGCCTTTTGCCCATTCGTTGGTCGTGGTGTCTGATGATGAGATTGCTTCTGCACGCATTCGGAGTAGTTGATCGCATAAGTTCTTTGCTCTTGTGCCTTTGCCGATTATACGAGGGAATATACCGTATTGTTTTTGTAGAGAGTTTAATGCCACTGCTGAGAAATTCACAGTTGTAGGTAATCCGATTAGATACATATCTTTGAACCCCGAATCAGGCAATTCAATGCTCAACAGATCATCTTCAAGCGGTATAAATCCCAAATTCCACTCACAGAGCGCTACATCACCCAAAACACCTTCTTCCTCAAACACCTTTTCAACAGAGAGCATTTTTCTGGGGTACACGATTACCGTGAAATCGTACTCGATTTCAGATACTTGTAGCAGTCGCTTTATTTGTGCACTTGCTGTTTGGGCGTTTTTGATGTCGCCACGGAGAAGGTATATTATGCTTTTCTGAGCAGAGTCTTTTTGGGGGCCGTCGTCGAGCCAAAATATATTATCGACTCCATGTTCCTAAATACTGTTAATGTATATATCTAGGGAAGTTAAGTCGGGAGTATGTACTTGTAAAACAGAGAACCGAGCTATATGGCTCAATGGTGCTGATAAAGTTCGATCTAAGATCAATGACTTCTTTCCTCGTACCTAGACTTGTTAACATCCTTAATGTTCCAATACACTATTATAACGTAATATAGTAGTATCTGATAAGACTTACCGATTCGAGTAATGTCAAAAACGACGCCAACGCATCTGTTTTCAGCGACTTTGGATTTATCGTCGGCGGTGGTAACGACATTTTCAAAACAATTATATATTTAATTGGTAAATCTATGACCAATTGTCTATTACTCTAATCGGACACATGCTATCATCTACATCTCATCCGCATCCGTCATTGTGTGGTCTCGCTAGTACACTAAGGGGTTTGTGCTATAGTACAAAGAGCTTATTGTGCTTACATTTGATGTTTATGGGTTTGTTGTCGCGGCAACTTTGAGACGCGCCGCACGAGTCAAAACATTAACTTTGTTCAATTGTTCCTTGTGCCTTTGTGGTGTCTTTTTGTTGTTATATTTCAGGTGTTTTTGCGTGTTTATTAAAAATTCTAAAGAGGAATAGAGATTTTGGGGAATAATGTCTGCAAAAGACACGAATACTCAGCAATCTCCTTTTCCATCGCACCGAAAACCATCCACAAACGCGCAAAAACAACGATCCCGATTCTCAGATATCACAAACATGGCCGCTTCACCGTCTTCTTCAGCGTCAACTCCTGCTGCAAACCATATTAGCACGCATTCTAAACGTGAATTTACACCATTATTAAAAAGCGCTGTGCGCAGACGCGTGCCGAATTCTGCAAATAGATTGACTAACGCGCCTGCGCTGCCTGATTTTCAAGTACAGTCTCCTGGGTTGCCTGATGAGTATGCTGAGGGTCCGGAGTTTTCTGTGTCGATGGAGGTATCGGGGACAAGTATAAAGGGACCTGATTCTGTCGAGGATAGTCAGAGTTATACGCCTGTTATTAAGAAGAATCCTGTAACAGGAGCTAATATGCTCACTTTACGAGAGCAAGAAGCTGTATGTTGAACTCTTGATCTAGGAGATAAATGCTAATATTTTAGGCGATAAATGAGAAACAAAAGGAGAATTTTGATTTGAAATTGCAGATTTACTATCTAAATCAGCAACTGAAAGATCTTACACCAGAAGGTATCCGCAAAGAACTCAAAGAAAGTGCAGAAGCCAAAGCAGAACACGTCAAACTTCGCAATGAACTATTAAAACTCAACAAAGAACTTGAACAGTCACAACGACAAATCGACGAACTCACAGCTAAAATTGTGACTGATTTAAAACGCGAAACAAATTTATCCGATGAAGAACGCGAACGACTTGAACGGTTGACAAATGAAAATCAACAGGTTAATTCGGCGTACGAAGAAGCTCAAGAAAAAATTGAACGATTGAAAACCGAAATGGAGGAATGCAGACGTCAACTTGTGGAAACAGATAGTGATCAAAGTACAATTGATGCATTAAAGTCTGAGATTGAGAAACTTGAAGAAGAGTGTCGGGTTTTGCGGGAGGAAAATCAGAGTTTACAACGAGACATTGATATTAGAGATACAGAATTGAACGAGAAAGATAAACTGCTATCAGAAGCAAATTTACATATTGAGCAGTTACAAGATACCATTGACTCTTTTAACGCCGTCGAGGACTCAGAGAGTAACGAATCAGAGTTGAAAAATCAGATAAAGAACTTACAGAAGCAGCTAGAGGAATCTAAATCACAAACTCTTGAATATAAAAAGAAAGCGGATCAAGCTATGAATGAATTCCAAGAACTACTTAACGGCGGTGATGCAAATAAAAGCGTTATGGACGCTGCGCCATATCAAACCAAAATATCAGAACTTGAGCAAATAATCAAATTAAAAGATCGAGAAATTCAAAAGCTGGGAAAACAAAAGAAACATATTGATGATTCGAATTTCCTTGATCAGGAAACTTTTCAACAACAGTTAGACGAAGAAGCTGAGATGAAGGAAACTGCACGAAAACGAGCTGATGAATTAGCTAAAAAGAATCGCACATTATCGAAACAGATTACAGACCTTAAGAAGCAGCTCTTCGAAAAGGAAAGTAAACTTAGAGAAACTGATGAGTTGAAAGATGAATTGAAAATTTCTCAGAGTGAATTAGACCAGGTTCGAGCTGAATTAGCAACTGCACAGATTGAACTCGATAATGCTTTACAGAAAGGCGAGAAGTCCAATGCAAACTTTGAAGAAATTGAGCAAGAACGTGACAATGCTCTATCTGCATTACACAAGATCAAGCAAGAATTCGATATTTCAAAGAACTTATTTAAACGAAAAATGGCGACAGCTACTGAACAATTACAAACAGCAAACAACAAAATCACACAATTAAGCTCCACCATCAAAAACAATGAAGTAATACTAGTCGAAGGTCTTCAAGATCGGATAGCGCAGATTGAGAAACAACATCGTGCTGAATTAAACGGTTTAATTACTAAAATACGGTACTTGCAAACGAAGATTGAACGGGAACATTGGTATCAGAGTGATTTCACATTTATGAAGAAGTTTTTCATGATGCAAATTGGTAGTTTCGAAGCATGGTGAGTCTACCCTCTTTGTGATTAGTTTTTAGTTACTAAAAGTAGTTTATAGCAATCAAGCGAATCTGTATATTCTTGAACAAATGGGAATATATCCGGATCATAGAACACGATCAAAAAGACCTACACTAAAAGCAGTTTCAACAGCGATTATTGCATCTATTCGCATGCGGAAATTGAACGTACAGCACACAGTGTTGTTAAAAACAAAGAGTTTATTAGTAAAATCCTTAAATGACGCTAGACGGAATCGTGAGTAAAGCTGATACTGTTTTCATTTGTGTTGTCTGTATTTTAGATTGCTTTAGTTTTTAGTATTGTTGGTTTTTTGAAAGTACCTTGAGGCTGTATTTGTATATAATGAAGAGAATGGTTTATATTATAGGGTTGAATTTGCTTGTTTTACTGTGAAATGTTACTTGTTGATTTCTTAATTTGTTGTTACTTGTTTGTTGAAGTGTAATTGTTTACTTGTACTTTTAGTCTATTATTTTTTACCGACTTGCAGAAGATACATCATTTTAATGTAGAGATGTTTGTGCTTTAGAGTAGATGGCGAGGACGCCACTTTCCGATATCAACCAATTATTTTTGCATCACTGTATAATCCTCGAAGAAATAACTGCTTATGGAAGTTTGCAGGTTTTGGATGTAGAATAGACCTGTCGCGTAAGAAAGTGAGACGCTTAAACAAGGTGTGGCGCTCTCATGCCAAAATTGCCTTTCCTTTTCAACTATTTTTGATTTTGAATTATTTTTGGAAAGTTGAAATTGATTTGCTAAAATCGACATATTTTCGCTTATTTACAAAAAAAGAGTGTACATTGAATATCTGCAAATACAAAGACAAATCATTCCTTTGCCTTCTTCTCTTCATTTTCTTTCTCAATCTCTTCCTTCGTACTCTTCTCATTATCCTGCTTTGATTCTTCACTCTCTTTACGTGCCTTTTTACTCTTTTCATCGTTTAAGTTTTCAGCATCAGCGGATCTTGATTGGAAAATTTGCTGTAAGTTGTATCGCTTGAACTTTTCAAAATCTTCGACGACGCTCATTCCTACTATATTCTAAATTGAGACAATGTCAGTTTTGAACCATAGATTTGTAAAGATTTTTTTGACCACAAGGATTTTGAAAATCTTTTGAAGTAGATTGAAAAGTAGTACATACCTTGAATGTTTCTACTAAAATCAGTTTGTCGTAGTTTTGTAAGTCGACAGTGTGTGGTGGACCTACAGCTGATGCGACTAATTTGATTATTTCATCTCTTTTGAGCGTTGTGTGGTTTCGAGACGTTGGTCGAATAGCGAACTGAAATAGTAAAAAAAGTATAAATTAGCATATGTACTTTGGCTATTGAAATTAGGATTATAACATCATACCTTTAATGGCTTTTGATTTTCGACATGAAAATGGGGAGCAAGTACTTTCTCTGCTAACTTCTCCAAATCCTCCTCATTTGCAGATGCCGTCAATGTCACAGGAGACAAACGGAGGGTATATCGGGTATCCTTGACTGTATCATTATAATATCTTTCACAAATTCTGTGTACAAAAGTCACTGGATCAATAGGTTTTCTTGTGCGAATAAACACCACTTTGGGAATTAGTTGTGTGACTGGACCTAGACAATAGATGACTTACCGCATTCACAGTCAACAGCTATTGGAGAAAACATTGCGGTTTCTGTTTTTTTCTGTTTTAACCCATTCACTTCTTTAGCAACTAGAGCCTCGATATCATCTTCATCTTCATCTTCATCTTCAGCTTCTTCTTGAGCATCTTGATCAGGTAATTGTTCGAGGTATTTTTCCGCTTCCTGTACCCCAATTAGTACATTTCAGCAATGATAGTATATTTAAATACCTCTTTAAATAGCTCCATCAATTCCTGTGTACATTGTCGCTCTTTATGTCTGTCACAAGTAGCAAAGACTCCACTTGTCCCAGGATGAATAACTGATCCAGATGTCTTATAGTACTACTGGGATTAGTCAATTCGCTCACAAACGTATCAAAACACATACAGAAGCTTTCTTTGACTTTGCGTTCCCGTCATCTCTGTTTCCTTTTCGTTTTTGGCCTGCCATTTTCAATAAACAATATACAGAATCCCTTCATGTAAAAGTTATCAAATCTTTAAAGGTGCGGCTCGAATACGCACGCTGTGAGGCTGGATCAGGTCGTACCTGCATACCTCACAGCGCTGTTCTCCCCGATATAACTACCCAACCGGTAAGTATATAAACACTGCGAGATGTCGTATGCGCAGTTAGGCGGGTACCTGGCCTGGCTGGTCATTCCACGCACAGCGTCGTCTACTCTGCAATCTGCGTACTACAAATTTACATACAGCAACCAGACCACGATACCGCAGAAAGGGTCTGTAAAGTACGCCCGCGATCAGAAAGTTTCTTACGCGCTGGTCATTGTCGGGTATCTGATTTACTCTGTCTATAAATCTGTTTACGAAGGAATTATTTTGCGTGGGAATTTCTATTCGCTGTTAAAAGTACCCGTGGATGTTGATCCTAAAACACTTAAATCTGTGTATAGAGCACTCAGTGTACAATTCCATCCTGATAAAATAGGACCTGGAAGCGAGCAGATTTGGCTATATTTCAAACTTGCCACAGAAACACTATCTGATCCTTTACTTCGGTTTGCGTATGACAGATTTGGGGAAAATGTATTGCGGTGGCAGCATTGTGAGTCGCAGTTGGATTATATCAAGACTGGGTTCCAGGTTGCAGTGCCGCATTATGGATTTAGTTTTTTGATCTTGGTGGTTCTTTCGCTGTTTAGAAAGAGTGGGTTTGGAAGCTATGTATGAAAACGCTAATTTTGTGATTGAGTATGTCTAACGTATGATAGTGGAGATTCTTGGCTCTAATTGCAGAGTTCACTATCGAATTGTTCCTAGTTACACACTCTGGCGTCCAAGAGGTCATCTCCCGCTATATCTCCTACCCCATTACAATTCGCGAACTCGTCATCATCTCGCGAGATTTACTACTCACAATGACAATGGCCGCAGTTCAACTAGGCCGCATTTTATCTCCTTCGCATCCAGACTTGGCTACACAGTTAGCACAAGACCATGAGATAATGGAGGCAATGATGAACCAAATCAATTCTGCTGGCACTCAAATTGACAGAGAAGTCTCTGCATTGTTCAGTGCACAGACACAGCCATTTGTTATTCCAACTCCGAAAGAAAAAGAGAAAGTCGCGGACGAAAGTTATTTTAAAAATCGCTTGCATCAATTCTTGGTTGATAACAAGATCAGAAGTCAGCCTAATGTCAGAGAGGCTATCAAAAATGTAGTTGATACAAAAACGCAATCTTTCAATTCGAGTGAGAAAAATATATAGTCAATTCCTTAGAGAATGCTCATCGAAATACTCTATATATTTGAATCTCCGGTTTTGCTTCATAAAAGAAGTTTTGCGGTCGCGCATCAGCCAGCGTGAATGTGTATCTAAATTTGCTCTCAGTGAGATACTTTTCGAAAGCTGCTATGGTGTCTTCGTTTCTAATCGTCGCTGCTATGAAGATTTCGGCAGACGGATTCTGCGTTATTAGCTGATCAAAAGATTTCACGAGTAAATTGCAGCCTTCAACGTCAAATGTCTATATGATGTAATGTATAATTAGCTTGATATGTACAAATATATAAAGAAGAATATTTGCAACAACTCACAATATCAGCTCCTAAAATAAGATCAACTGGATCATTGTACGTATACTCGGCTTCCCTACTCTCTTTTTCCAAATCATGACCGGTGTCTATACCACTTGAATTTCCCCATTTATAAATGCTAGTCTCTACTGATTCGCCAACATTATTGCTCTCAAGAATTCCACGTAGTCGGAGTACGACCTCTTGAAACCCATCAGTTGCAACAGCTAATTCACAGCCTAGTTTACCACATAAAATGCTGATAAACCCTGTTCCAGCACCAAGTTCTAGAATGCGTTTTCCAGCCACAGTAATTCGGTGACTGCCGATTTCTTTCTGATTTAAGATGATTTCCCCCAAGGCAAGAGCTGCTTCCCATGTTCTGAAACCTGTAGTTCCATATCCTGATATTAAATTTCGAGTCTCGGTAATTGTTATACTGTCTTCGTGCTCTGCTGTTGTGAATTTATAGGTTACAGGTCCTGGAGTCGGCACTGGAGGGACGGGATGTCGAAGAAGATTAACCAGTAAAAAGAATATGTCCCCATCAACCTCGTGCTATATAATACTATTAGTAAGATAGGCATGGGTAGAGATTGCAGATCATACACCTAATTTCTCGATCAGAGACACTAAGGATTTGACGACAGCGACAGTATAGGATGGTGCAATTCCCAATTCCTCAGACGGTCTCAAAACCTACGGATTTCAGTCAATATTGATTTTAAAGTCTTCAGTTATTTGTTATTCTATTCACCTTAGTGTAAAACTCATGCTGAACATCCGGATCGCAAATAGCATCAAAGCGGTCTACCTCATCCTCAATTGTTTCGTCATAGAGTCGTTCAGGAAGAGCAAATTGGAACTTTAAAGCAGGCACGAGCTGTAAAAACTGTCGCTCGATGTATGATGATGTGTGATTAAAATGGTCTTTCGTCATGTTTTTTATTTTTTATTTTTTATTTTTTGTAGGATTTTTGAACTTTGTTTGCTAATTTCCGCTAACGAGCCTTAAGCCGCACCGGTAGTTAGTAGTTATTAGTGCTGCGTTTATCCATCCTTAATAATGAGGTCAATAGGAGAATTTTGGAGCATATTTTTTATTTTTTCTTTTTTCTTTTTTCTTTTTATTTTTTATTTTTTTTTTATATTTTTTTTGCTGCTCCCTGATAATTATTGCAAATTAGAACAAATTAGCAGGTACAAAATGCGTACACACGAAGAGTGGGTTGATTCGGAACATTGGCTAGTACAATCTGGTTGTTTCGCCTCAATGTTACACATTACAGGTTTCAAATTAGTTTTATTCTATCAGTTTATTTGATAAAATTAGTACATTTACAAGATTCAATAAATCAAATTTCTGTCAAGGCACAATAAATACGACGTCTATTCCATCATAGGAGTAGGGTTTAAAGAATTTCCGTTGAGCTCTCTAAAATTCTTCCAATTGAGCACAGTGTTCAGACGTCGGGCTCACTCTAGATGACCGCAGAGAACAGCAACTCTGAGCTGATTTTTGTTTTCCTTTTTAATTCAGAGATTTGTAATAACTCAAGATGCTGCGCTGTGGTATCCAGCGGTCGGTTGCCTCGAGCAAATTAGTTCTGGCGTCTTCTTCGCGGTCGGCAATACTAGGAACCCACAATGTGGCGGGATTCAAGGCCGACTCTCGGTGTGCATACCTCGCGCTTCAGCGAACATTCCACTCTTCAACTCACAGAGCTGCCGGCGAGGGCGGTAACCAGAACCAAAAATCACCGTACCAGGTCTTTGTTGAGACGTTCAAAGAAGAATGGGGCAAATCGAAGGAGCTGCAGGAGAATATCAAAGCCTTACAGGACGAGACTGGCCGCATGTCTGAGAGCGAGGCTTACAGAAAAGCTAAGGAAGCTTATGAAAAAGCAAAGGTGTCTACTCTGCATTATTCTCTTTTTCCTACTTCGTCTGACTTAAATCGTAGTCCGGAACTTCGAAGACTGCGGAAACATTTAAAGCCGCCGGTAAAGTGGTCGGATCGGCTGCCTCGACTGCCTGGGAATCTCCAATTGTCAAAGGTACCAGAAACGCTGTGAACGCGACTGCCGAAGAACTTGACAAAGCTACCGCACCAATCCGTGAGACTCAGGTCTACAAAGAAGTGAAAAATGTCATCGATGACGGTAGCAGTCGTAGGTATGGTGGCTTTGAAGCTCGTGATGAGCGACGAAGACGTCGGGCTGAACGGCAAGCTCAGAAATTGAAGGAGCGACTTGCTAGCGGCGATATCCTGAAATCAAACAAACCAATTGAAGAGGATCTTGAGTATGTTATTGTAAATAACTGTGGTTTACATTCGTACTAACAATGTACTAGGGCGGGAGAGCAAGTAATTGTTCATCCTACAGCGAAAGCGGAGGAAGAAGAAGTAAAGTCGACTTTCCGCAAATCTCTCGACAGTATGAAAGAGAAGTACGAAGAGTCCGAAAATCCTATTGTTTCTACCGTTCGTGGATTCACGTCCGTCATTGGTAGGTTCTTTGCTGAAACTGAGTATGCTCAGGTTGCCAAAATGTTCAAGGAGATGGATTCTTCATTCACAATGGACAGTTTTTTGCAAGAGGCTAGAGAATACATTATCCCAGAAGTGATCGATGCGTACGTCAGAGGTCAAGACGAAACATTGAAGAGTTGGTTGTCAGAGGCGCCTTACAACATTTGGCATGCGTCAGCGAAAGAATTTAAGGAGGCTGGTCTATATTCTGCCGGTCGAGTTCTTGACATTCGAAATGTTGATATTGCAAGTGCAAAGATCTTGCCACCTTCAGATATTCCCGTGATAGTACTTAGTTGCCGTGCTCAAGAAATTCACATTTACAAGAACCTCAAGACAGACGAAATTGCTGCCGGTACTGAAGATCACATCCAGCAAAGTACATACGCAATGGTTCTCACTCGCATACCTGAAGAAATAGAAGATCCAGAAACTGGTGGATGGAGGATACTAGAGCTTGTTAGAGGTCAGACTCGTGATTGGACTTGAAGCTGATAATAGTACGGCACACATATCTAAGATAAAAGAAGACGAAGAAAAAATTGGATCTTGCGTTATTAGGAGTTTATGAAATAATGCTTATAGAGGGAAAGAGTTATTTTGCTTCCACGCCAAGTTTCTCACCTTCAAAGTTGTATCGAAAAATAAAGACATCTGACGCAGACTGATGTTTGGAAGCTAACGCTCTCTATTCTTTTACTTGGATAATTTAACATTTGTAAATACTCTCAAAAGTTGCAATGACTTCATACTCGTTTAATTTGAATACACATTTAGGTTTTAAAAAGTCTTGAATAATGTACATTATCTCAAATTCTAGTTTTGATACCTTAATTTTCCGCTTCGTAAAGTTGCTTTGTCCAATCAAACTTATCCCACATCTGTTTAAATCCTTTCATTCTTGGATCTGTGCCTTGTTTCCATCTTGATTGTCGTTTTATAACGTCGGGTTCAAGTTCAAGCATACCTCCGATAACTTCCCGAGCAAATAAATCACCCCTGGGCCAGCGATCGGGATCTTCAATAACGTGACCATAACCACCATCTAAAGTGAACCATACATGAAAATAAGGCACTTCTTTAACTAAACTTTGCCTAAAGGCAAGTTTTCCTAAACCTCCTTTTGTTGCTTTTTCAAGCGTGTTGATGACTTTTTTATGAGACGACCACTCTTCATCAGAGGAAAGCATTGCTTCTCGAAAATATGCGGATGCAGTCTCTGCTAGTTCGTATGGCATCGGAACTGCTTCAATTGAAGCGTGGCGACGAAGACTCATATTAGCAGCATTCTCGTAGAATAAAACACCACGTTTTTGCGAATGATACATTCGTGCTAAACATTTCATGAAATTCTAGATAACAAAGTTGTTAGTTATTTGCCTTTCATGATGAGATTATGATACAGATAAACTTACTCGGATTTCATCCCATTCGTCATCGTCACATTCTAACGAAGTTCTTTTATGTGCTATCGGGACAATACTAGCTGCTCCAGGACTTAATTGTGGTAATGTTGGTAAAGTCAGATATACTCGAGTGCCCATTGAAACCACAGGAGCAGTTATGGATGCTCCCTCCATTTGACATAACGGACAGGAACTTAGTATGTCATTCAACTTGTGAACTTTGTCTATAGCAATGTTTTTCAGATCAATTTGATTTTTCTGAACTCGATGAGCCAGTTTTTCTGCGTTGTCATTCAGATAGTCCAAGTCATCTTTGAATTTTTTATCGTGACCAATACGATCAGCTAAAAGACGTCCTTCACCTCCGGTAATTAATCCTCTTGATCGCTTCTCTTCGGCAACCATATCTGCGATTGTCATCTCTTCTTCTGACTTGACTGGTGCAGTTAATATGCCTCTAGTATCCATTAAAGATAAGACCTCTACTTTATCTCCATTATTCTCGGTGCTTGACGAAGTAGATTGTAGTAAGGCGTCGTTGTATTCCTTTTCAAGTTCGGCTACGTTTGTAGCTTGTCGTAGCTTTGCTTTCATCAAAGTAGCCTTCATTTTGTTTAGCTCAGTTTTTGAAACATTTGAATCTGATTTAGTATGAATTGGAGGGTTTTCTGAAACGGGAATCTGCTCGGGAGAGAGAGGTTTATGAGCCTGAATCTGCTGTAACTGTGGTTCTTCTGCTGCTTTTGATTGAACGAAATATGGATCGGTGGGTTTTTTTGCGGGACGATTGAACACTGTTTGGTTTTCTCGCTCTGGTCTTTCAGACTTTCCTGCAAAAGAACCAAAGTCAAAATTTGCTCGATCAGTTGTTGAGCCAGCGTTGTTGTCGGAAGTCAACATCCAGGATTCTCGAGCTATGGACGGGGTTTCTTCAACGACCCATTCTCCATCGTCATCATCATCAGCATCATCACTGGAGTCTTCTTTGATCAGCGTCTTTTTCGAGTTTGCTTTGAGTTTTTCATCATCAGAATCAGAATCTTCTTCGCTATTGTCAACTTCTTTTCGTGACCGCTTCCTTCGATCTCCATTGTCTTCGTGCGATGGATGTCTGTGGTGATGGTGGTGATGATGTCTGTGCCGATGCGAGGAGGAACTTTGTCTTTCTTCGGAACTTCTTTTGTGACGATCTGTGTGTCTTGTTGACGATGATCTCTGCTCTTTATGTGAGGATGATCTGTGTCTGTGAGGTTGGGCTGAACCTGAACTTGTCTCTGAACGATGTTTGGATGAGGAATTTGATTCTTCCATAATGATTATAAACGGTTGAAACCAGTGCTGCTTTTCCTAGAAATCACACACAAACCTTTATATTATACTTCAAAAGTTCATAGCATCTTTCTCTGGGATTCATTGTCAATATTTGATTCATTCAGTGAAATTAGACATGTAGGGTTTTCAATTCTCCACAAATGTTCTAATTAACTTTTCTTCTCAGCTAGTAATATTTATTTCTTCAATAATTTTATCAATTTCACAACATTTGTTTAAGTATTCGACTGTAAATATCTTACAATGTCTAAATACTGGTGCAAACCATGCAAAACGGTAAGTCGAATGAATGAAAAAGACACCCTGTACTCTAAATCAGATGAAGATCACTAACATATATAATCAATAGTTTGTGCTCGACACTAAACTTGGAAAATCGCAGCATGAAGCATCTGTTAGACACAAGTCCTCTATGGATCGAGCAATTCGTGAATTAAATCGATCTAAAGTACAAGCTGATCGCAATGATCGCGATGCGAAGCGAATACTACAACAAATGGAGAAAGCTGTTGGTGGCGAAGTTGTTACGTCTTCTATCAAAGCTACCCCGTCTTCAGTGAACGAGAAAAAACCTCCAGTATTTACTGAAAGGAAAAGCACAGCTACAATATCGGCAAAGCCGGTTCCAAAGCAAATGATAAACAGATCAGGTGCATTGGGTAAATCGTCGGGCGCTGGATCAAAGTCAAAACCAAATGCTTTGGGTGCACTTCCAGATGGTCTGCCAATACCCACAGTGAATAGTATGAAGGCAAAAACTGATCACAGTCGGATTTCGAAACCATTGAATGGTAATGGAGATAGAGTTAAGACGGCTTTGTATGGAACTTTGACAAAACGGTTATAGCGACTGATATAGAACACATACTACTCTTCATCTGGCGAAGTCTGTTAAACTTTGAATGAAGAGATGATTGGATTTTTTCATCAATTACTAGAAAAGAAATGTTAAGGCGAAATGTATAATTAGGTGAAGGTGTTATTGGTATGATTTTTTTTTTGGGTGCGATGTGAATTTCTTGGTAATTTTGCTCTATATTGTCTTTTTTTGGTATATACAGAAATATACAATTAAATGAATTACGTTTTTGAAATTAAAAGATTTCTGGATCAAAAGTTCCGTTAACCAATAGACTTTCACTGCTTGACTGTCAACAAGCCTGCAATGCAAAGAACTCTTTTACAATGAGCCGATTACCAAAGTCAGAGAAATTCATTACCAGTATTCTATAATGACTTTTCACAGCAGTCAGTTGCTCCAAATTCTGCATGATTGTAATTCTATAAATTTGATGCAGTGGTGAAATTTACAAGTGTTTAGGTTCGTAGGTATCCACTCTCGATACATATGTTGCAGACATAGAAAATTATTTTCACAAAATGTTACAGGAGACTGAAATTTGCAGAAGCCATGTACAAATATCAAAGATCATTCAGTATAGCTTGCGTCAGTGAAATGGTACTTCTAGTTAGCTGGAAATCCAAGATGATTTTCTTTTGCTCAAGCCTCGCCCACTCTAGGCACTTTTTCTTTGTAGAAGCATCTATTTCGAGAATCCTTGATGTACACAAAGTGAGAGGACAAGTTATGAGAGCCTGTGAAAATATATCGGTTTCTATTTTTCTCGAGGTTTGAGTTGTTCATCATCTAACATTGCACCCACTCGCTTCTGCAGTGTTTGAATTAAATGATCGATTATCGAGTAATATTACTAATTGGTGGAGAAACATCAAGAAGCTCTCTTGCATTTCAGGCATTTACTCTGTGAAATGTAAGATTCTCCCTCTGAGATAGTTACGCCAATAACAAATGTAATTTTGCAATCAAACTTCTAGGATTTTCATTGACACTGCTCACTAATCACCAAACGAACCAACAAACGAAACATTTTCTACATAGTCACCGGAGTTGCACTAATTACAAGTGACTACGTCAGAATTTGACGGCTGTCCAACACTTTTAGAAAAAAAGCTTGCCACCACAAACTAAAAAACACAAGTTTGAAAAGATTTTGGCGCAATCATGATATGCTGTTGCAGAAAAAGCCGTTCTGGAATTGCGCAATGCCAAGCATTGTGGTATCTAGTTCGGCGCCGGAGACGGCAATATTATTCGGTGGCCCTAGAATGGTAATAATCTTGATATCAGTACGTGAAGTGGAACTGAAACACCGATAATGAATATAGAGATACATTAACAAGAAAATCATATGGAAACTATTCTGATAGATAAATAATACACAAAAAATTAGAAGTAGTCTAATTGTGCAAAAGCGCAACCTATGATTTAATCTGACGTACATTGGTGCCGGCTGATCCGCTACTGCAGTTTAACTGACACCAATAAATTTAGCTTTCTGAAAAAATATCAAACTTTTACTTAGATACTGTTGAAAATTGTAAACTGTACCCATCTTCAATCCTGATCAAAAGTGTGCCACTTGATAAATGTCAATCATCTGAAAGAAGAGCTTCGATACGACGTAGCTTCGGTGAGAGATAACCAAGGACAGCCAAGAATTGAAAGCAGAAAAGCTTTTTAGCAAGGCTTGGATCGATTGGGCTAAGCCGAGTTCACAGACTTGGCCTCTAACAGCTTTTGGGACCGCGGATGGGCCAAGACCTTGTTTTTCAGCGCCTCCTTTGTTTGCCAAATGCTTGTGTCTTTTCTCAGTGTCTTGGTATGATCACAGTAATGACTCCAAGAAAAAAACCTGACTGAAGTACTCTCTGCTTTTCTATCTTTTGGACGCTGTTAGACTGCCTTTTGCGGATGTGTCGGATGATACGGGTGACTTGAAATTAAGCAGAGAATGCGAAAACTCAAATCATTGGCTCATGACAGATTAATCATCTGGTCGACAATTTGGCGTTCGACAATCTTTCGTATCTATCGCTGTCTCTGCTGATAGCCCTCATCTTTGATTTCTGCAAGTTCTCGTTTTCAAAGTTAAAAAAGTCAGTGCGCTAATCAGCGCTTGGATATTGCACTGACGCTGCACTGACTGCTCTTTATCTTTAATTCTCGCAAAGTTTGGTTAGGAGAGGGCATTGACACCAGAATTTGGAGATTCGTATATAATCCTTTTTTCCTTTCAGTATTGTCGCTCTATGACTGTAAAGACTCGTAATCTCGAGTCTTCTTGAGGAGTCACCGCAGTGGCGTCTTAATAGGGCTCTCGAAGCATTTTTTACAACCGAACTACTCGCGGAGTCAAGGGCTTATTTTTGGGAAAGTCATCGTTTTACCTTTAAAACACGTCAATAACCTTTCCACTCATGAAACTCTAAATACGCGCTAGCTGAAAAGTCGACAATCTTTGATACTTCAAAACACCAATTTTAGTTTATACCCACACACGTAGCTATCGATAATGCAACGTGATTATCCAAATGTTAACTAGTGAGGCTGAAATTACATTTTGGATGGCTGCTCACGTTGTCTGTTATCATGTCAGCTGCGCTCTGTGAAATATGTATATATATCATGACACTCCTCTGTCATTACGACTCTACACTGCCAGTCGTCGTCCAATAATCATGGGGTTCAAAGACAGATTGAACAAAATCATCTACTGGGTTCAGCCTAACGTGACCGTTACTGGTCCAGATGACTTTCGGGGTCGCGATCCCGCTACCTGGGATATAGAAGAAATCAAAGTGCGATTTGCCGACTTCATGGACGACGAAGAGTCGGTTTATGAGCCAAACTTTATGCAAAGAACATTAGGACAGGCTTGGGATACATTCCGTCTGCCTCCTAAGCAAAGACGGTATATGCAAAAGCTTGATGCTAATATTCTTCTATACGCGCTGTTATCATTCTTCATCAAGACTCTTGACAACTCCAATATTGGTAATGCTTTCGTTTCTGGAATGAAAGAAGATTTACAGCTTTATGGCAATGAAAGAAATTTGTTTACTACATTTTTCAACTGTGGTTATCTTGTTGGTTGCATTCCCTCGCAGTTTATTCTTAATCGTGTTCGTCCGTCCGTGTGGATTCCTACATGTGAATTTTGTTGGTCGGGATTGGTGATGGCAATTGCTGGTTGTTCAAGCCCCAAGCCAGTAAGTGTTTCTGTTTCTTGATAACGATTAAATAGCGTTATTAATAAAAGTATTAGATTTATGGAATTCGATTTGTTATCGGTCTTTTCGAGTCGGTTGCTTACCCTGGTCTTGCATTAGTTCTTGGATCGTGGTATAAACCTTCTGAACTTTCAAAACGAATGCAGTTGTACGATGCTGCATGGGCTATTGCGTCCATGTTTTCCGGATACATTCAAGCTGGTGTCTATACTTCTATGAACGGTCTCGCCGGATTCAAGGGTTGGCAGTGGCTTTTCATTATCGATGGAATTATTTCCTTCCCTATTGCATGGCTTGGATACTACTCTATTCCTGATTTCCCTAAAAACAACCACTCTCTGTATTTGACCGATTTGGAGCGTGAATACTCCTATGTGAGAATGGAAATGATTGGACGAAAAGCACCAAAGAAACTGACAATGCGTCGCTTTTTCGGCTTTTTCAAAACATGGCGCCCATATGCTTTCTTATTACCATTTTCTTTGTTCAATATTAACGATACCACCGGATACTTCACTCTGTGGCTTGACACGCTTCCTCAGTTCACTGTTCAGCAAGTCAACGTCATTCCCACTGGAGGCTATGCTATCTCTTTAGTAGTTGGTTACTTGTCTGCCAACTTGTCAGACAGAATTGGATACAGATGGGCGTTCATCATTCATGCCGCGTGTTGGTGTTTACTTGGAAACTTCTTGCTAGCACTCTGGTACATTCCTTACGGCTTGAAGTTCTTTGCTTTCTTCTGCCCTGATATTGGATACTCCACTTGGGGTATGATGCTTGCGTGGTCAGCTGAAGTTTTCCAAGATGACGCAGAGTTGCGCGGTATTCTTCCCGCTACTGCCTCTACAATTTCTTATGCTATCAACGCATGGCTACCTAACATTATTTTCCCCACTGATCACGCTCCCCAATACAAGACTGGCAAGGGTTATCAGATTATTTCCGGTCTCTTGATTTTGGAAATTTTGGGTGTTTTGTTCATGTTGTTCATGTGGAAGAGAGAAATCCGTTTGAAAGGACGTGTTATCAACAAATATGGTCTTGCAGTTGATGCCGCGGAGGCTATTCAATTCAAGACTGTTACTTGGGATAATACACCCGATAATCAAGAAAAGGGTTTATATGACAGCGCAAGTGAGAATAGAGTTCCATATGGTAAAGAAAAGAATATTGAGATTCTTCATGGAGTTGCGCCTGTTTCGTTAGATGGCAGCGATTTGGACTCTGATAAAGATATTATTAGAGAAGACAAAAAGGCCTCTTTTTAGAGTTGATTGGTCGTTTTATAGTTTCGGTTTAGAATTAGGTTGGATTGGTTTTAGAGTTCTTTTATAGTAAATAAACGTTCAATTCACGCATTAAAGTCACTGTTACTTCATATTGACACGTTTTACAGATAGGCATGCTCTATTTGTGATAAATACCGCAAAGCGAGATGTCAATTTATCAAACTCTTCCAATTTATTGCATACGAAGAAGAGACGATCGAGATCAAAGCCCTGTGGCGCTTGTTAAGGGGCTTCGTGTTTAAGCCTTCCAACGCCTCAGTAAGCAACTTTAATGTTCACCACTGAACTCTAAAATTACACGTTTGACATATGCGCTGTCACAAATCAAATATTTATTGAAGTTTGCGATGCTGAATCGTAATAAATTTCGACTACGGAGTAGCTGGAGAATACCTGTTTCTCTAGTGATTGCAATTTCTGGTTTTTTTCTTATTGCCAAAGCATGCTATCTAAGAGTAAACGCAGGCTCTGGGTATTCTAGCGTATTGGGAGAAAAAGCACAGTATGAGACATTGGGATTGGAGAGATCATTTACATAAGTACACCGAAACGTACAGACAGACAAGATGCGATGAGTTTATTGGCTTCATGGAGCAATATTCGGATAAAATTAATGCCAGGGTGGTTGATGGGACTACGATTGATGAGGAAGCACTTCCAGATTTTACTCCTGCAGACCGTACTGGGATGTTGGCGAGCACATGCTAATGCTTGGAAATATATATTGGAAACAAATCTGGAAACTTTGTTAACTATGGAAGACGATACATGTATACGCTATTGAGTATTTAATTGGTTTAAACCAACACTAGTTTTTAGCTCGATTGGGATGTCAACATTCACAATGTCATGGAGCTGTTTTCGAAGAATATGCAACAAAACAAATTGAGACATTACCCACCTACTAAGCATGAAAAAACACGGCACCATACGGTCTTGATTGGGACATCATTAGCTTAGGAGCATGCTATAATAAGGGAAATCCGAGTCTATTAGATTTATACACAATGTACGAAGATCCTAATATGCCGTTTAATATAACGAGAGCTGTTGCGCGAACTAGCAGACTTATAAATCCAACTTGGGCACCAACAAGTACGATGGCTTACGCGATAACACGACATGGCGCCCAACGATTACTATTTCACAACTCGTATTTAGGACTGAAGGAACCGATTGATCTTGAAATCATCAATCATGCAAAACGGGTGAAATAAGGGGATATGACTTAACTCCTCCTCCATTTAATTCATGGCGGACAGGTGGCAGGAAAGATTCCGACAATAGAAAAGATCAAGATCCGTTAGAATCAATATCAGGGAATTGAAATATAGGAGGTGTTAGCCAAATTTGAAGAACAGTGCTAGAAAAGATATGATGGCGAAGTACTGATAATTGGTTAGAGTACGAAGTTTGCATCCGAGAGCGAAAAAACTTCAGTTATTAAGCCATTTGCTCGCCCTGCATAGACATCAGATTGTATTTATACAATTACTTGCATTTTAGACTATGTTGAGACGCAAAATAAACGGGCATTAGAGAGTTTTTATTATTGTCAATTATTACGATCCGGAAGCGTACAAGCTTTAGATATTTACTTACACTCAAGACATTATTTTATATCCATTTTTTTTAATCGTATACTATCGATATGCTATACGGTTCACTTATTCAGATGCTATACGGGTATAAGGTTTAAGATGCGTACAGAAAGAAAGTTTTCGCATGCTCATAAACCCTAGCAGGTTCAATCAGGAACAGACTTTATTTCATAATCAAAAGTCTCTCTTTTGCAAGGAACTGTAAATTATCTTTGATGGAATAAACATCGCTAAATTTTATGCTATATGATTCATATAAAACCGCGCGGATCTGATTCTGATTATTTAGTTTCGTAGAAACAACGTGAATGCATCAAACAGCTTTAGTGTATGCGACGTCAAACGTTAAATTCATAGTTTCGTGGCACGATTGGAAACAGTTCAGACAGGGGTAAAAAAAAGAGAGGTCGAGAACGCGTCAATACCTGGACCGATTTACTATGGCAAGACTATGAGTCGCGCTTCAACGACGCGATTATTCGTGTCTACACGCGTGTGTAGATTGTTAGTTTTGACGGTGATTTTATTGTCGCTAGCGGTTTTTATTTTCATTAATTTGGAACTTGTTACAGATTTGGTGGACCAACAATGGCCTGGTCAGGAGTCTGAGACGAGACGGGCGAATGTGAAAGCACAGCAGCCTGAGCGCGCTACATCAAGTTTACAATCAAATGCTGAGATTGAAAGTATTATAAGATCAGTACTTTTGAATATTTCGTCGCCGCTGTCAGCGGCAGAACGAAAGCCAGAACCGGTGACTGAGCGTGAACCGGTGAGCAAGCGAGCTCAAAATGAAACACTGGGATTTGGCGATATAGTGTATATAAGTACACCTAAACGATCCGATCGTCAAGATGCAATGAACTTACTTGCGTCTTGGACTAATGTTCGGCTGAGGATGATTCCCGGAGTTGATGGAAATACAATCGACAAAGAAGCTTTGCCCGATGAAACTCCAGACGATATGCAAAAGTCGGTTTTAGGATGCTGGAGAGCACATGCCAATGCATGGAGAGATATGCTTGACTCGAAGCTTGAAACTATGCTTATTATGGAAGATGACGTGAGTATCCAAATGCGTTGTCTTTAATGATTTTTGACTAAAGTGTGAACAGCTTGATTGGGATGTGAACATTCACAACATCATGGAACGATTCGCAGAAGAAATGTCACATAATCCTCTTCGACAAACACCACCGACTGAGTATGAACTTGCCAATGCTCCGTACGGACTTGATTGGGATATTATTAGTCTGGGAACGTGCTATAATGCCGCTAATCCTGATCGCTTAGATTTATACCATTTATACAAAGATCCTGATATGCCAGCATACGATGACATTTTCACTAACTTCAAAATGCTATATGAAAAATACGAAGTATCTAAAAGCAAAATTAAAAAGAATCGGCTGCTGAATCCTTCATGGCAGCCAACATGTACAATGGCTTACGCGATTACACGAAGAGGTGCGCAACGATTATTACTACACAGTTCATACTTGGGACTCAATGAACCCGTTGATCTCGAGTTTATTGCTCACGCACAGAATGGTAAAATACACGGGTATGACCTGACACCACCACCATTCACAGCATGGAAAACAGGTGGTAAGAAAGACTCGGATAATACTAGAGAACAAGATCCTAATATGTCCATTTCAGGAGATGGAAATAAAGGCGGAAGCAGTCAGAATTTAAAGAAAAGTGCTAGGAAGGATATGGTTGAGAAGCTGACGATTGATACCTGGAAGGTATACGAAAAGTCGCATCCAAAACCTAAGGGGAAGAAGAATTCGTCTTGATTGCTTATGCTGTTCATATTGACATGCCAAGTTTCTAAATCTGTATGCTATGAATAAATGAAGGTATAAATATTCTGTAAATCGAATACTACGTCGTTGCAGCTTCACCTATGAACATTAATATTCCGTTTATGTATCGAATAGACCTCCGATTCTCTCGGGTTTTGTCTAATTTTCGTGGCACTACGTAAATCAATACGAGCGTATAGCTGACATAAGATTCTGTAATTGACGAAAACCCTATATGTAAGAGGCCCTAAAACCCTATTGGCTGCATCTCGAAGTTGGGTTTTACAACTCGATCTAAAGTGTTTGTTATCGGATCGCAAAATAGTTAGAAACAACCATCACAAGACTCGAATAATGCGGATCAGAAAGAGTTTTCTAGCTGGTAAATAGTCGAGAATCTTGATTTATGCGTCGAAGCACTGAAGAAGTATGCTGATTGAAGAGTGCTGTAGTGTTTATCGTGCTGCTCATAGTCACTGCGTATCTCGGATTCGCACCGATTCAGTTATCAGGCGATAAGTTCCTGCACTTTGTCTTTTTCTTTCTATTGACGGTACATGTTTGCCTGCGATCGCTGAACGAAGAGATTACTGACGACTACAAACAGACTACATTCTACTGGATCATCGACACAACAAGACGACGACTAGTCAATGCGACCTTCTCCGTGTGCGTCGTGATTGGCGGTGTCGGGTCTGAGTTCATCCAGTCGGTCGTTGTGCCGGTAAGTTTGCGGTTTCTGCCAGCTGACAAAGACTAATGCGCTAGACCCGCGAGTTTGATTGGTACGACATTCTGGTGAGTTCTCGAAGCGGCCCGCGCGGTTTCAGACGGCGGCGAGACTAACTGAAGCAGGCTAACGTGCTCGGTGCGTCGCTGGCGTTGCTTATCTCCTCATTCTACCACAAACGTACGATTCATCATTTCAGCACTTTGTTTACAGGTTGCTAACATGGTAAAAACAGGCATGCTGGACCGGAAACGAGCGCAGAAATACTCGCAACTGCACGCAAGCGATCCAGCTGATCTGGAAGCCGGAAACGAGTCGATAGTTCTGGAGAATCTTATGCCAGAGATGCCGGGAGACAATGCAGCAGGCACTCCGAGTCCAGAAACAAAGCCAGGGAATTAATTTAATTTAATAATAAAATAAATAAATAAATAAATAAAATAGAAAAAAGTAGAAATATGACTATATTTATTGTGAGCATGTAAAGAAGAAGCAAAAGCGAAAACACAACGTGATAACCGAAAAAACACCAACTTCGCATAAAAACCAATGGAAAACCAAAAGACGCCAAATCCGCTATATAGTAGAAAATGTTAAAAAAGCGTTATTTGCCGCCTTAGTGTTAATTGTCGCCTTGAGTCAACCTTCCCCGCTCAAAAGTGCGGCAACAGATGATTCCAGACGACCATCACATGCGTCACTCAGTCACTCGACCCAGCAGCACCACCCATCTGGCGCTTGATCGTTCAGGTGCAAATTTCACATTCAAGTCTCTTTATATCTGCTGATAACAGGCTGTTGGAACGGTGCTCGGACGTGTGCAGGATCCGCGGACGGAATCGGGGCAAGGGAGCGCCTGCGTTCGCGGGGTGTCGAAACTGAAGAGGCCGTGGACATTCGGCGTTTAGCCTCTATTGACGGAGCAGTTGACCGTGACGATGAGTTCGACAGACAATTTCCCATTGTTTATTGCTTTCTTTTCTCGTTCGATAGATGTAGAAAGTATAAAGACTTGCGTAAAAGCTGTAAATTAGTAGCAGTAAGTTGTATGATCGGGGATAATCGAAAAGAACTGCGCACGCGGTCCGTTTTTATATATGCTCTGGAATCCGACGCAAGAAAGAAGGCTCGCGATGAGATGGATGACGTACCGCTCGCCTGTCACCTGAGTCTTCTTGGCACGTGCACAGCCTTGCTGATATCAGCGCTGCACAGCCCGCGATGTCAGCGACTCTTCGCACTCTGAGACTTTGGTCATGCACGATTATTAATAGCGCAGGGTCTTCATTTCATTGTCATCTTCGCACTCGGACATCGACTGTGACTTCGTCCTCGAGCTCGGTCTCGCACACGCGGCTACTCTCGTCCATCTCCTCGTCGTCGAGCAGAAACGTGACCTTCGACTCCGCGGGGATCTCGCGTTGTCGACGGTAGTAAGCGATTAGGTCAGCTATTGTCGACTCGCGCCGCACGCGCACGACTAATCTGCCATGTTCGTCCTGGAGAAAGATTTTGAAGCTATTCTCTTCGTTTGCGACTTGCGATGACGCGTTCTGAGTCGCGTTCGCGTCTTCATCGTCGTCTTCATTGTCATCTGAAACCTTGCCACTATCCTCAAGACGCGTAGACATAGCTAATTGCAGTTCAGAAACCTCTTCTGCAAGCACAGCTATTAATTCCAAATATGGATTTTCTTCACAAACTCCAAGATCATTTGGTGTCGCACTATTATAAACTCTAGAAAATGTTGCTTTATCCAGTAGTTCAATTTTTGCTCGATCAAGTCCACTTCGCCCGCACCACGCGTCCTTTGCGCGGCCAAACTTTTGCGTAGATTTCATTTTAATCGTAATAGTTGCAGACATTGCGTTACCATCTTTTGAAAGAGTCGTAGATGAAAGTGTATGCTGTGTTGTACCAACACTGACATTTACTTCAAATACATGCACTTTAGCAACACTTCCCTCGCGCGCTCGTTCTCGTACACGCGCCGCTATTTCTGGTAATAAATCAACAGATCCTTCTCGTTCATTATTCATATCATTTGTGTAGTCGTTTGTAGTGTTGAATTCATCTATCGAATCATCTGAATCGTCTATTATTGTATGACTTTCATGTTCATCTTCCAATAATAAAGCGCGTCGTGCTTGTTCTAGATATACTTGAGATAGTTTTGGTGGTGGAGATAATCTTGGACCTTGAACTTTCTCTTTTTCTTTTTCTTTTTCTTCTTTCCTTTTCTCTTTTGATTTTGATTTCGATTTTGGATTCGGTCGCAGTTTGCGTTGTGGTGAAGCAGATATCCGCGATGCTGTAGAAACATCTTCCAAAACCATTAAATCAGACGAATCAGACTTTGGACTTTGCACTTCTTCAACAACAACAACCTTTTCTTCCCTACTTTTTCCCTTATCATCTTTAATTGTTTTCTTTTTCTTTTTACTTTTCTTTTTCTTCTTTTCCTCTTCTTCACGTCTTTGCTGTTCTCGAATTTCTTTCAACAAAATATACCGCGCATCATGTTCATCATCTAATTTAAAAAACGAATCGGCATCTAAATGTTGTCGTTTTCGCACCGGTCGCGGTATCCTTCGTGGTTTTTGCTGTTCTTCTCCATCTTCGGTTATAGTTATCCTGTCTGATTCCATTACCAGTTTCTCGACATTTAGACTAAAAAATCTATTTATCTTCAAACTTCTTTGTATAACTCTTTCGTCTTCGTGCGGCTGTAGTGTCGCGATTTGACAAACCTAGTTGCTTGAAGATTTTGACTTTTTCTTGTTTTTATAAACTCTCCAAATCACTAACTCCTCACTTTCTTGCACTAGAACTTGTATTCAATTACAGAAATTACAGCTGCTTCTACCATTCAAAAGGCTTTTAAAAAATATTCTCTTTCCTAAACACACTCTAACGTTAATCTATACGCAAATATATTCATCTATCCAAACTTAAACCCCCCCACAATTTCATTACACAAACCCCGTAGAAATCCGCTCAAAAGCAGCTTGTAACAAATGAAGTACATCACTATCTGCTTTACTCGCCACAATACTTTTTGAAAGTAACGGCAGTAATCTCATCAACGGTCTATAATTCGCGTTCTTCATACTTGTGCCCTTTTCCTTTTCTTCCTTTTCAGCAATAGATTGTTTCTTTGTGTCTTGTGATCCGGTTAATTCGAGAAGTTGAGTGAGAATATAGACGAGCTCTTTTTGTTGTAATCTTGGTGCAGGAATTGTGCCTCGAAGTGGTTGGTCAGCTGCAAATTTATGTAAAACTAACGCACATCGGAGTAATAAATACGGAATTGCAAACTCGGCAAGTCGTCTTCTTTCAACAGAGTCTAAAGACTATTAGTAATTTTGTAGTTGCTTTTGCAAACCTAAATAAAACGCACCTGTCTCTTCTATCCGTGATAAAGTAAATAAACTTTCAAAACAGATATAACTCATACTCTGTCTCGGAAGTACATCAAGAGCTTCTGTACTGCCCAATAACGGCTCATCGAAAATTTCTTCCAGTTTCAAATTGACATCTTTTTCTTTATCTTCCAGCATACCATACATGACATACAAAAATGAGCAATCATAAAGATTACGAATATACTCAATAACTAATGAATCAGGAACTTGTGAATCACCAAGATACGGAACTATGACTTTCTCGAGTTTCGAAAACGCCGTAATGTCAAACTTCTCGTCATCTATGATTGACGCTCCCGTAAATGGACCATTCGACTTTATTATTCCTGTAGTTCCCCTGACTATTTGTTTCCATATTTCGATTTTCCTGTCTACTTCAATCTCTTTAAGCTCATTTTCAATGATTTGGACAGTCTGTTTGCTAATTGAAATAAATGTATCTGTAGCAAGCATCCACAGCGTTCGTTGTGAGTTTGCCGCAACATAAGCTGGACATTCGTACTTTTCTTGAATAGGAATACACAGCATCTCAAGCGTGAACCCAACTGATCCGTCCTTAAAGATGCTGAAATCCTCGATATTCGCGTTAAATACATCAAGAACATATTCAAAGCATTTGACAGCAATTGCGATAAAGGTAGGCTTTTTAGCACTCTTATTCTTCCCAGCTGGAATAGCATTCAATAACTGTTTTCTAAATGCAAGACTTGCAAATTCTGCGTAAGTTTTCAAGACAAGTGATCCGGATCCTTGGATTGAAGTCTCTGAATTCTCAAAAAGTTTGACGACGTCAATGATAGTCATTTGTAAAGGAGTAAGATAATCGATATCTGTGAAATATGGAGGCAACTCGGGAAACAATAGACAGCTCTTCAGGATCTTTAATGTTGTCTTGATCTTTTCAACGTCTAGCTCAGCAAGAGTAAACATAGGCTTAAACGCAGCCACATATGCAGATAAAGACTCTTGCGTCATAGTTCCAGAATTGGTGGTCTCAGCTTCATATATAATACCTTCTTGAGCCTTCCAAAATATCCAAACTTCCTCAATAGACTCTTTTGACAACTCGAACCTATTATCATTGATAGTAGTAAGGATATCTGTTAGCGTTTTAAATACTGAGACGATAATTTCAGGACGTCCTATTCCAACTAAACCTTGAAAGTACTTCAACAGCGATCTCCACAGAGCCTCAAAATCTTTCTGTCGTAAAAATGCGTAGAGGAATGTTGAATAGAGTCTGCTCAAACCAGATAAAATTAGGGCCATAGTCTCAGACCATTGCTTTCGCTCTGTTTCCAAAGCTTGCATCATAGTCTTGTCTCCATATGTAATTGAGTCATTCATAGGTGGCGGTCGAACTTCCATAACTGTGGAAATAACTATCCAAAGACATGCGCTCCATGAATTAATTCCTAATAAATGCCCATAACTATCAAAAATTCTGAATAAAATCTGAATAGCTCCATTTCGAACTTCAGGACGAGGATCCGAGCAAATGACGGTCAATCTGAAAAGTAAAATAAGCCATAGTGAGCTGGTAGAATCTTGTAAGTTGCCACTCTTGGCCATCTTAATCAAATCTTCTCGTGACTGTAATGGTTCACTTAAATCGGAGTTCAAGCCACTTTCTGTCAATTTTGATCGCAAGAAATCTGAGACTGTCCAAAAAAATGTAATAGTTGTGAACGAGATATTTAAATCATCCAACTGATGACAGAAATAATACAATAAATCGACCAACTCAATGAAACACTCTTGCGGAACTGATCCGAGAAAATCATTGCAAATGAGTTGTAATGAACCAAACGCTGCTTTAACCAGTTTTGACAGCTTTTCTGTCTCGGCTTTTGTCGCTTGCGTAGGGTTTGATGCGTGATGTGCCTCAGGTGGAGGAACTTTAATACCCTCATGAACTCGGGTAGTGGGCAGCAATCCACCCTGGTGGTGCATCACAAAGAAACTTGTAATTACACTGAAAACAATTTCCCAGCCATCAGTAAGCGAAGAACCTGTTCGATCAAGAATATCATGTAAAGTATTCAAAGCAGAACATTGTATCTCTGCTTCAGCCATTTTTGTCGCCAATTCAGTTTCTGCAGGAATTTCAGCTTGCGAGATACTTGAATACATTTGTTCTTCAAGTGCTTTCAAACATCGAGGTTGCAAAACTGTGAATGTTTCGGGTTGATTTTCAGTGCTTGCTTCGACAATTGCTGAGAATATGGTTGTGTTTAAAATTTCAGCCGAGCGCATTCGAATTGATGGAACCAGCTCACGACATGATAAAACTCGGATGAAATACTGAACATATGCATCCCATCCGCTGGTCTCCGGGGCAGCATACACAAGACGGTTAATATTAAGCTCAGCGATTTCTCCCAATTTAATTAATGCAAACAGAGGACCTCCATATGTGGCTTTCATGTTAACTGCACTTCCTCGTCGTTGTAATGTACCAGGTCCTGAAGTTGAACTAGGAAGTGAAATAGTGCTAGCTGAAACTTTACAGAAGGCATCAATTAATTGAACAAAGGCTTCATCGGGGAAGTCTTTCGTGCACTCAAGTAACTTCCGTACAGCATTATCAACTGCACCAGTCTCGGTAGTAAGACCGTTACTAGAATGAGTATCAGCGGTTAGGTTTGAATCTTTCCGTGAGAACCGATATCCACCAGTATGTAAGATAATATCAGCTTGCTGTAAGGCTTCAATGACAATTGTCCAGCTAGGTCCTAAAGTAGGTCCTAATGCGATAGCCAGATTCAACAATGCGCGTAAGCAGAGTAGATTCCGAACATGTAATGTACCATAAAGCCCTTCGCTATCGCCATTGAATGGTGTATGATGACGTTCACTAGTTGGTGAAGTTGTGCCAGTCTGGGATCCAGTGAAAATATGTGATGGCACAGCAACTTTAGCCAAAGTTGTTAAAAATGCATCCCGTGGTGTAACTAACTGCAAAAGTCCAGCACTTTGTGTAAATTTCTGGAATGAGCGCACAAGATTATGGTACATATCCGAGTCTAATTTCGCATACAAAAATGTCGAATAGCAAGCAAGTAAAGGTGGCCAGCAATCTTTCACAATCTCGGCAGTAACGACCACTTCTGAATGCATGTTGTGATCTTCAAGTGATAGCGGATTTATTGGTGCACCACGGTATCTTATCGCTCTCCGCTTTTTGCCTGTTTGAAGAGTCTCTTCTGGTTTGCCTTGCTTCTTCTTTGTAGTTGAGTTGGCATCAGAAAGTGATAAAGGTAGTAAAAATCGAGTCATGCCCTCGGCAAATGAGTTGATACAGTTCAAGGCGAGATAGTAAAGATATGTGTCAGGCAGTGTTGGCGGTTCCGCTTTGTCAAGTTGATCAATGCATAAAACGCGCACAGAGGAGTTTTGAGCGCTCAAACCAACAATCTCAGTTGGCGCAGAAACACTGAAAAGACCGGCAACAGCCGAAGCAGCCATTTCGCTTGAAATCTCGTCACCATCTTTACCCTGCGGTAAAAGTGACGAGGATGCCCTTCGTAGACCAATGACAGCAGGTTTCTCACACGACAATTTGTTGATTGCGGTCACTAGACGATGGAGAATAGGCTGACGACCTTTTTGAGAGTCGTATTCAGAATAGAATCTACGAACAAGAGCATATTCAGCAAATACCCCCTGAAATACTTCCATGACAAGAACACGTTTCCAGTACGGTCCAACGTCAGCGTCGAGGGTATGGATGAGAAGTGTGAGTGCGACTTCGCATTCAACGGGAACGATTGGAAGATGGCGACGTAAAATGAGATAAAGAATGCGAATCACACGTACAATGACTGGGAATTCTCGACGTTCAGATAGTGAACGCAAAATATATGGAAATACATATGACCGAAGAATGTAAGTTTGCTCTGGATGTGTGTTGAAGATTGTGGCATGATTAGAGATAATGCTCTCAATAAGCTCAAGACCAAAAGTTTCTGAGATTTGGTTGATTTTCAAAAACTTAGGCTTGAGTCCTTCAGTCAATAAACAAATATCTTGAAACACGCGGAATGCGTCGTATGCGGCTGGATGGACGTTGATTTTGGTTTTGCCGTCATCAATTGGTACCGAATTTTCAGGTTCATTTGATGCATTTGCATCTTCGGTGATGATTTCGTCGAAAACAGCGACGCATAATTGCTGAAAAGTTGCGGCGGCAGTGTTAACAACCACTTGAACCTTGCTTGCCTGCATTATTGAGCATAATTGAAGTACGCTAGCAAGGGCATTTCCTCTGATATGAGCCCCATATTTTTCTATCAACGGCGGAAGAGTCTGAAGGATTTTGAGCTGTATGTCAACACCTAAAAGTTGTGCTTCACGAAATGCAACGATGATGTCACCGAGAAGTGATTGATTTAAACTGGCAAGTGCAATGAGTCGCTGGAATGCCTGAATTGCAATGGCAGCGCATTTAGGGCTTTTTGAGGTGCAGGCAAGTAACAATGGTTTTGCAAAATCAGTAGATGCAGAGAGATCTGGAAAATGTAAATATAAGAAAAAACACGGGTAATTGCTGAAGAGAACGCACGGTCAAGAATTTCGGCCTCGTGATTACCGGAAGAGGATAAGGATTTGATTTGAGCAATTGACGCATCACAGGCCTTGAAAGATTAATCAGTACAATGTTTATGCAATATAGTACGGCTAAAAATATAATTGGTAATTTACCTGACGAAGGTCAGTCTGCCGACGCTTTGTTTCTGAGAGGAGGTTGGAGAGGTCTGCTGCGAGCAGAGTAGTAGAGCCCATTGTGAATGTGTTGCCTCAACAACGGGCACACAATAAACAGCTATAATCAGAAAACAGCTGAATTGCAACAATAACAAACCACAATCAGTAGCAACTTTGTCATTAGATGAAAGGAAGCCCCGCAGAAAGCAGCAAACCTGTCCGCAGCCTGCCAGCCTTGATATCGCGTCGCAGCAGACTTGAGCCGCACAAAAGCATAACTGTCGCGGAGTTGGCCCTTCGCCTAAACATATCCGCAGCTAACTTCCTCCAGCGGACTAGTTGCCTGATCCCAATTCCACGATGAGTGCAAAAATGTGGGTGCCTTGCTATTGTCGTAGTATTTGTGTTTTGTGTGCATTGGAGAGTGCTGTGGCTCACGCATAGGATATAGTCCCCGTAACTTCCGCCTGTTGGAGGAGCTCGAGAAGGGCGAGAAGGGTCTCGGTGCGGAGGCCTGCTCCTACGGTCTCGCCGACGGCGACGACATCACCATGTCTGACTGGAACGGAACCATTCTCGGACCGCCTCACGTGAGTTGTTCTTTGCCTGTGTTTTGTCTTGTAAAGCTGTAGTCAGAGGTTGACCGCCGTAACTTGTGAAGAGCGCGCACGAGAACCGTATCTACTCCCTCAAGCTCACGTGCGGGCCAAACTACCCGGATGTGCCCCCGACAGTCCAATTTCTGTCGAAAATCAACCTCCCGTGCGTTTCTCCGGCGGATGGAAAGGTAGCGAAAAGTGAAATGGATATGTTATTCAGCTTGTTGCTCACTAAAACAGGTTGACAAATCCCGACTGCCGTGTCTGGACAAATGGAAGCGTGATTACAACATGGAAACAGTGCTCCTTGAATTGCGACGGTATGTGTTATTATTATCAAATTACTGTTCTACGCTGACTTTTCTAGTGAAATGGCTGCCAACGCTAACCGTAAGCTTCCGCAGCCGCCGGAGGGAACAATGTATGAATAGTGTTAAATAAAGCATATAAACATATACCATATTATATGACGATGATGACATTGCAAGCATTCTAGTGGGGATTATCTGTCTTTTACTCGTACTTGACTGAGGACTTTGATTAAAATCCCAGTAGTGATAGGATCAAGAGCTTTTGTGGAGGTATGCGTGGTGCTGGTCCCTATTCATTCGAAAACATCTAGGTCCTACTTATGCACTGCACTTGCACGCGAAAGAAAAGAGGTCAGAGCATTATATTGACTGATGTGTTAAAAAGTAATCTTCATATAAGGATTTCGTATACTTGTAGGTTTATTTGTTTGAAATCAATTGTAATTAAGGCCACTTAATATTCACTTGATCAACACAAAATTAGAATAGGATTTTCAACCACAGTACTACTTATTGAACAACCGTCCTGCAAACAGCTATTCTGCTGCTCGAGCGCACATCTCGAGAAGAAAACGAAATAAAACCGTTATTTCAGACGTCCTACGTCACCGTACAATCAGGTTTTGTTACGTTTTAAGATTTCGGTAAGGATGACGACGTTTTCGTTTTGCAAGCAATCCCTTAAAGTTTTCATGATTTGTGTTGTTTGAGGAATTCTTCGGATTGGTGACTTTGAGCAGTCTTTGAAGCATTGAATTTTACTGGCATTCAAGCTTTAGGTATGTTGGATGTAGAATGAATGACCTTATCGACAGCTCACGATACTTGCGTCTCGACAACTGTACACGTCGACAGAAAGATCGTCTCCACGAATGTTACAAATAGTCTCTTTTGACCGACTACTACACTTGGTTCATGAGAACTACACAATCAGCTGATGACGTCAAAAAGTGGCGGTTATTGCATATCGATGACGACCCACCTCCACTGCGGCTCAGCGGTTACCAGCTCCACCTTTGCTCGCCTACGATGGAAATACATATTGCGAACACATCCGATATGGATGAAAACAGACTCCGCGTGTCTAGAATACCACAATCTTTTTAGTTTCTGCGCTTTGCTCAATGGCGATCTTGAAGAAAAAACCGAAAGCAAAGCCAGACGACGTTTTTTCTTCCCGTCAAGATCTCTCGTCATCCCTAACTAATCTCTCAATCTCATCTCCATCTCCTGAATCTGTGCCACCACCCGTATTTCGACAACAACCCCCTCCACTCAACCCTCACTCAAGACCAGTGTCAGCTGTACCTAATTTAATCAACTTTGCAAATGTTTCGCAGAATTCAAAGATATATCAGCGGTTTCTTGTAGTTCGCGGAACTGTTCCTGTTACTGATCCCACGACATGTTCAGTAATTGTGCATCATCATCTTGGGGAATTTCCCTCTCAGATAGTCTCTGTTCAAGCTAATGGAAAATTTAAAACACTTGTCCATTTGGTTCCAGGAACAAATGATCTCAAGTATGAACTCCTGCAATTTTCAAGAGTACTTTGGACTACCGGCTTATCATTAAATTACACACCGTTATTACAAAATGCTCCACTACATCTCAACATCATTATACCAAGCGAAGCAAGCACAGGAAACACTGCTGCAGTAAATCAAGAATCAATACAACCGGTGATAGCGCGATTTCGCATGGCAGCATATCTTTGGCAGGCTCTGGTCGGAGACCAAATGTCTAGTAATGGAATGGGTCGAAGAGCATTTCGATTTGATGAAGAATGGGCACCTGACACTATAACTCAAGACCAACGGTATAGATCTACCGCAAAAATCAATATCATATACACAACCTTTTCGATTAATGGTACATCTTATTAATATTTACAAAAACATGAATTAACGATTTTCAGATCTCATCAGTCAAGAGTACAACTCAACCGAAAATATAAATAACATAGCAAGTGTTCTTGCGTCACGGAATATACCTTATGACCAAGACAGTAATTCATGTTTGATTATGTATCTCAAGGATGCAAACAATCCGTTTACCGCACCAAGTGGCATTATAAGAGGCTACACCACTATCAATAAAGTGTTTCAACGAATGCAGATTTTTGGCGAATGGCCTGATTCAAGCTTCTGTTACCATTACAAAGATATAGTGAAAGTATGTTATCACCAATAAATTTACCCGCTGCTAATTTCTGTAGAATTTTGGCGATAACCGTGAACCAAGCGCGCAATCTTCAAGAGTATGTTCCATTTGAGAATAAGCTAAAGATTACTAACAATGTAGATGGCTCCGTACAGTAGCGATATACCGGACTTTTTTTGGCCAGATAAATATTACACATTGAGAAGGTCCGCATTACTTTTTTTGAAGGATCTTGCTAATTATATTTAGAGTTGATTTGCTTAAACTACGCTGTCATCCTATGCTTCGCCTACCTCAAGAGCCGATTATAAACCCATGTCGACCAGTTGTCTTTCCTGTCGAAAACGGAGCATTTGTTACTTCAGCAACTGGCATTTATTTGATTGAAGTTTACGCCGCAAACAAGATTCAGGCGCATTTAGAATACCCTACTGGTCCCAAAAAGGAAATCTTTTTGTTTGCAGATGACTTGCGTGAAGGAATACCGCCCGAATACCGAGAATTTCCTATTTCGCTAAAAATTTACGCATTAGCAGATCGAGATATTTTGATTGACAATTTCGATGAGGTCGTCTCAAAGGCTCCGTTTTATATCGGCAGTGCACCTGCATACGAGAATCTTTTAATTGACATGCATCAACATGCAACTATGGCAGAATTAACGCGGACAAAAGTTCTACTTCGAAGTATAAGACGAATCATAGTTTATTCAGGAATACATATTAATGGACTTGAATTTTTCTTTGAAAGTGGCTCAGCTATTTTGGGAAAACGAGAAAACACCGCTTCGGAGATAGTTTTCCAGGATAATGAGAAACTGGTGGGATTCTATGTTCAGCAGTATAACTGTATCGAAGGGATTCAAATTATAACCACACTACGACGGACGTAAGTTTTCTGTTTTATTATATATACAAATGTTAATGAGTGTAGACGCGTTTTTGGATTTGCCCATCGTGGAGAAGGCTTTGAACTTGTTCCTCCTAGTGGCTACACAGTCGCAGGACTTTATGGATACAGCGACGTAAGTAACGCTACATACTTTTATGAACTATACTAATTGAAGCAATAGATGTATTTGGAACGAATGGGGATTATTTATGTTGGTACAGAATACGGACTAGGCGTATCAAAATAGGGATCGAAAGACCTGGTTACGGGATGTAGATTATTTTTTAGTACTACACAAATGTACTGTATCTTTATTATAAGATTGTCAACAGATGCTAGTTATAGTGTTATGTAGAAGCCGCAAACTTTGAAACTCAATGGTATTTAGTTAAAGCCTATTAAATCTCACTTATTGTTCGTGAAGTTCAAATAAACTGCTCTCGGCCAATGCTTTCTCAAATTGAACCTCTGTTATTGATGTTCAAACGTATTTGATCAGTATCAAAGACCACTCTTCAAACCTGAATGTTCCTCATGAATTATACACAAGGTCCTTGCTGACGCAGTATTTTTATGTCTTTGACAACCAGCATAATGAATAGTTTACTCAGGTACAGACAGGTATTCTTCAATAGATGGCTGATAAAATGAATAGGGATCATGGGGGAAGCTCAGTTGGCAAATATCGTGTATTACAGACCAGCAAGCTTGAATATAGTATTATTCTTTCTTAGTAAGTAGTGGCTTCACCGCTTTCTCCCTTTCCCCTTCTTTTTCTTTCCAGTATTAGGCTGCTCAGCAACGACGACCTGCGCCCCTTCGACATCTTCACCCAGTTGACCAATTTTTTCTTTCGCGTCTAAAAAGAGCATTAAATCTCTAACTTGATCATTTAGATCTGCAATTGTTTGATCTTTTTGAAGGATTTGGGAATCTAGAAATGATAGTTTTTCAAGCATGTTTTTGTTTAATGCTTTTTCGTCACCCAAGGCTTTTTGTACGGATTTATGCTCGGTTGAGAGTGCTTTGAAGTTTTTCTGAAGAGATGAAAAGTCAGCTTGCGTGTTTTTCAAGGTCGTAAACTGGGATTGTAGTGTTGCAAGTTGGTCAGTCAGGGATTGTAAAGAAGACTCTGCTTGTTGAGCACGAAGTAAAGCAGAAGAGGCTTTGTCTGCGGCTAGAGCTATTTTGTCTTCATAATAAGTCCTTTGGCTTTCCAGTTGACTCGATAAGAGTCCTAGATACTCATTTGAGATTGCGTCGAGTTTCTCCCTCGGCACGAAGCGTGCGTTGTTGGCGTTGACGTCGTCGTTGTCGAGGTCGTTGTCGTCGTCGTCGTACGAAGGCGGGGAGTGTAAAGAAGAAGAAGGGAGCTCGACTAGTTTTCCGTCTGATTGGTTTTGAATTAGACGGTGGACGTATTGGTCAGCGGCGTAGTCCCAGACACGGTGAGTTAGGATGTCCATTGCGTAGAGATGGTTGCTGTCGATGTAGTGCTGAAAAGCGTGAGCGTCGTCGTAGCGACCGCAGCCGAGATGGCCGCAGATAAGACAGATCCAGAGATTGCTGTGGCCGCCGCATTCAGCGCAGACGGAGGCCGACGAGCGCGGGTTCTCTTTTTTGTGGGAGTAGCGACAGACGGGACAGGAGTTGTCGCCCCATTTCAAGAGACAGGAGCAGTGGAAAGTGTGTTGGCAGATGATGGTCAGCAGGCCCGTGACGGCGGCGTCCATGCGCTCTAAACAGACGGGACAGGTGGGCAGTTCGCGCAGGTTTCGCGTAGGCGGCGCGAGTGGCTTCGACGAGGACGACGACGAGGACGACGTCGGCGGGTCGTCAGCGCTGTCGAGAAGATACGGAAACTCGGGAAAAGTGCTCTTTTTGAAGCGCACCGAGCGGATGTGGACGACGTGGCAGGTCTCGGGCTCCATCGAGTTGAACTGCCGCCCGTTGAACGCGCTGAAGAAGCCGTCTGCGTCGGCGCTCTCGGTGAACTTGAGCAGGACCAGGTACCGGTTCTTTTCCTCCGCGCGCAGCATGCGCAGATGCGACACCTTCTCGCGCGTCTCCTTCCCCAGAAAGCCGAGCAGGTCGGCGGCGGTCATGTATCCCGGCACGGCCAGGATCGCGAGCACTTTCGCGGAGGTTTCGTGGGTTTGCGAGAGAAGCTCGCGGTCTGTGGCGGTCGAGTCCGAGTCGCGGAACAGGTGGATCACGCCCGAGCCGAGGAACCTCGCGCGCGGAGTGTCCATTTCCGCAATCTGGATCGCAGACGTGCGCCAGTCTTTCGCTGCTGCGGACGGCGGCGGCGGCGGCGGCGAAGATGCGGGCGAATCGGGCAGGTCGTCGCCGAACGAGGTGAAAATGTCGTCTGACGAGATTGCGCGGTCTGCGAACTCGGACAGCTGTGTTTCTGTTTCGTGTTTGTCGGTGAAAAGCTGCAAAAGCAGCACAAACATTCTCGTTTGCTTTCGCGACTTGACTTCCTCGACTTGATCGACTCTGCCCAAGTAGCCGCACGTAACTCCCAACTCGATTCAACGTTACTGTATACTATTACTATTACTGCAATTACTATTACTATTACTGTAATTACCATTACTTGTGTATCTTTGCTTTAATGTACGCAAACAACGCGTCAATAAGCAGCAAACTCAATGCCCGTCGGCGAAACCTCTCGCCGGCCCCATTGCCGCTGAATGCCTCCGCCATACCGACAGCAGCAGCAGCCAACGCGTCTTCAGCGAAAAAGAAACGCGACCTGTCTGAGGACCAACGACAGGAAATCGAAGAAGCCTTTCGTATCTTTGATATGGACGCCGACGGCAAAATAGACTATCACGAGCTCAAGGTGCGCTTTTCAACGTATACTCATACTTGCAGCGTTAACACCAGCAGGTCGCCATGAGAGCACTCGGCTTCGATCCCTCCAAACAAGAACTCTCCGACATCCTTCACCACTCCGCAGACCGCTCTTCTCCCGGCCTACTTTCCTTTGACTCCTTTCTGCGCATCATGTCCGAAAAAGTCGCCTCCCGAGATCCATTAGACGAAATCAAACGCGCATTCGCTTTGTTCGACGAAGATCAAACGGGAAAGATTTCGTTGAGAAATTTACGTAAAATCTCAAAGGAATTGAATGAAAATTTGCAGGAAGAGGAATTGGAGGCTATGATTAATGAATTTGATTTAGACGGAGATGGCGAAATCTCACTTGATGAGTTTATTGCTATTTGTATAGATCGCTAGCTTATCTTTGTATCTCTATTTACTGTATACTATGTATTTTTATTATCATTCTATTTATTGTATACTAATAACTACCTTTATGCTCTTGATAATACTTTCTATACTAATAACTACCTTTTATCCTCTTGATAATACTTTCTATACTAATAACTACCTTTTATGCTCTTGATAATACTTTCTATACTAATAACTACCTTTTATCCTCTTGATAATACTTTCTATACTAATAACTACCTTTTATGCTCTTGATATATACTTTCTATACTAATAACTACCTTTTAT
>JAJLWK010000025.1:0-46119 GCA_030570675.1 Myxozyma neglecta | reverse complement strand
TCTTGCCGCAGACTTCTGGAACACAAAGAATGTTTCGGGACGTTTACTGGTCGGTCTTCGGTACAACATCTTCAGTTTTTAGGTTTTCCAACAGGAGATTAACTTGGAATCACAATAGGTGGTGGAATGAATCGTCTCAAAATGGTGACAGTGTCTGGGTTTTCGAAAGTGCCGACGTATGTCAGTTTATATTTTTATATTGAAGATCGAGCATTAACATCAACATTCAAGCCACAACGTCAGATCAATGGAACCGATTCACGATTTTTCTGGACCGTGCTATACAGTACCCCTGTTATCTGGACCCTTTTGGCGCTACTAGCTATTCTAAAATTTGAGCTAATTTGGGTATGTTCACCATTTTACTAGTTCTCGATTGATGTTATCAGGCTAACTTAAATCGCAGCTCTCGCTTGTTGGTATGAAATAGAGGAAGCTAATGTGACCACTTCTTTGCTAATAATTAACGTATTTAGTTATCGCCGTAATTTTATCTGCTACCAACGCAATGGCATTTACCAGATGTGATAGATTCGGAAAGGCTAGTGGATTTGCCAACAGCATGTTTGCTCGATCATCTCGCAGCATTGTGCAACGTTTCGGTGGTTCGATTATCTCTCGTCTTTACGGAGGTTAGACTAATGATTGTTCACTACGACTGAGGTACACAACTTTTTTTGTTCTAGCACACATCGGTGTATTTGAACTATGACATTGAAGTGTAATTAAATACGAAGTATACCGCTGCAATTTAACTGCAAAAGGCAAGATGGGTTTTCTGAATGTACATAGAAATAAAACTTTGCTATGTACCAAGATTCACTTTATAAACAGTAAAACAGTAAAATTGTTCGTACAGAGCTTTCCGAGAAAGTTATCTTGCTTATCATCTAATCGAAACATCTGAGGTATACAGATGAAGTAACCGTTTTAGTTTTTGTCGAAACTTTGACTTGTCTTTTCTGATCATTGTTGAAGTCAAAATTTGCTTGATTTTATCAATGGTATCAAGATCATATAAAACCTTAGTCAAAGCTTGCTCTTCGACTTCATCTCGTTTCCTGCCTTTTGTAATTGATGCTCGTTTTCTATTTTTCTTGTTCGATTTACGGTATTTGAATCTAGCCTGCTCCACAAAGTCATCCACCAGAGTTTCAGCAATTTCGATAGCGGAAACCGAATTATCATGAGTATTTTCTAAAATAATTTTCTCCAGTTCCAAAGTCACACGATGTCTTTGAAAGGCGAAATTACGCTGTGATTCAATCTCTTTACAGTATGTACATATTCCAGAAATTGGATGTGGCCCTCTTCGTAGATAAAACCATGATTCTGAATTTGTTGATGTTGGAGTCGACCGAGAGTTTAAAAAATCACCAATGTCTATATTTTGATCATCTTGAAATCGGACATGAATTGATAAATCATCAGTAGATATTGAGCTTTTTTCGGTAGTATGAAAATCATAAGCGCTAGTGTGGATGCGAAAAACTGCTGTCTTCGAAGCGACTGTACTTTCAATAGCTGACTTGGATGTGTTGCTTCTATTTATCATTGATAGTTCAAATTGTTATTTCTTACTGCGTGTCTTAAAATACATGTTAATAAAAGAGTTTGTTGGTTAAAAAAACTAAGATAAGTAGGTACTATAATTTTGCGTCAAGCCCATTTGAACTGACGTTATTTTGAGATTGCCAAATTTTGAATTTGACTAAGTTAACTCAGTCTAACACATTGTGTTATATTACGATGCGTACTATTTAGTGAATAAAGCCTTTCAAACAATTGTATCTATCAGCGTGGTCTTTTAAAATCGATCAAAAAACAATCCATTTATAATATTTATATTGATATCTGCAAGAGTAATTAATTACTGTCCAACATTCCAATTGCGTTAAATGAGCTTCAGAGGCATGTAAACAAGCACAAATCACTATCACTTTCCATAGATTCACGTTTGAATCCATCTTTGAATAGTCTTCGTAAAAAATATCCATTAATTTCAAAATGTCACCTTCCACCAAAAAAATAGCTACAGACACAGAAGTTAGACGAGGCAGCCATCGAAAATACAAAGGGAACAAGCAAGGTCAGCGTCTCACAGAAGCATAAGTACGCAATAGTTTAGCGTACAGCATTTTTAAAAGCCAGAATTCGACGCGTCAGAACTGAACCTTATTTTTTTGCACGGTTGTCTAAAGTCGGTAAAATAAACAAAAACCCAAATCAAGCTTGTTGACAGTTTTCAAAGGTCAAGTTTACTTTTGTCGCAACTTTGTTTAACCACCGATTCCAGCTTTTTCAATTTATTTTATTTTGTTTCAGAGTATCTGTTTTATCAGAACGCGCTGCAGCTCTTGTTGGGCGCTGCAGGGGCTAGCAAAACGTTGGAACTGTATATGGCTTCTGAGAACAGTGTTTTCACCGACTCTCCTTTAGCTGATTATCTCAAAGGTATTTTACACTAATGTGCTAAAATATAACACCTATTAACTAAACTATTTGAAGCTGCTGGTGAAAATATACCTACAGATATTGATAAAGAAGATGAATCTTCGGTAGAGTCGCTGTCGATGTCTACGCAATATGCTCCCTCGATTCTCGCAGTTCATAAAACACGACAGGCAAATAAACCTCGAGTATCAAATTTTCCGGCTTTATCAAGGCATAGATCTACGTTACAGGCAAATTCAACAACACCTAATTATGAGCAGGTTGAGCCTTCAAGACTTGCAACTGCACGGAGCGGGTTGCGTACACTATCACTAGGTGATAAACGATCCATGCGTAAGCTTCGATTTCAATTCCTATTTACGGTATGCTAGGGCTTTCTTGACTTTAAAGATTTAAAAATCTCTGACTTTAGTAGACTCCTCTAAGGAAAAGAGTTAGCGCACGCGAGAGTTCAAGATTTTTGGAGCGATTTAGGTACATTTTAGTAACTTCCCAATTACTCGACGAACATTTTTCTGCCGCAGCATACAGAAAAGCTGATAATCTCGGCGATGATGAATTGACAGAAACACTTGATGACGATATGAAGGATACGCAGAATGATAAAAACTCCAAACGACACCGATCTAGACAACAGTCGAGTAAATTAGACGGGTTACCCAAGCATTGGGTTGGTAGCGGAGGTTGTGTTATTGTTATTGCAGTTTTATTTTCATGGATGCTAAAGTCGGGGGAAAAACATGGCTACAGTAATGCAAAGTATAAAGTGATTGCAAGCGTGATTTTGTTCTCAATCTTGTTTTTGTTTTTTCATGCTCACAATGTAAGTGAATACTCAAGTCTGGTGTGTGTCAGAATTCCAAATTAATCCAAATTGTTTTTAGTGGCGCAAACGATTACGAACGACTCGACGAGTAGCAATTGATCGTGCCGCCCACTTTGTAAGACAAAATCAAACTTTTGATATCAACATGTCTAGAACATTGGGAGTCGTGCAAGAAATAGAATTTTTGTCCAGAGGTTTTAATGTTCCTGCCGCAGTGGGCTCTACCAAAGTATATAATACTCCTACACCTGGCGCTTCAACAAAATCCAAGTTTGCGTTTGGCGCACACAAGTGCAGAAAGCTTCGCAATCAAGTGTTGGTTGCTCTGGATTTGAGTTTATCTTTATACCGGAAATCATTTGATGGGTTGTCAGGACTTTGCAGAAATTCGGACCTCAAGAAATATTTTGACATCTATGACTTAAATAGCCCTGGAGCAACTCAACTTGAGGCAGAAGATCTTTCAGAATCAATCCACAACGAGCCTGTTAATTTTGGAGATTTTGAGGACTATTCTGATGATGAGGATGAGATCCAACGAATAGAGTCTTTATTTCAATTGAAACAAAAATTTCGAAAGCTGCACCACATCAGAAGGAAAGTTATTTGCTGTTTGCTGGCCATGGACGCTAGAGGAGATTCTTCTGATATACATAAATGGAAAGTGGTGGTGCAAAATTTGGGAACAATTTCAGAGATGATGAATAAATTGGCGCAAGATTTGGGACACACTTTACTCCAAGACGATATGTTAGAGATTGTCAACTACTATGCAAAACAACAAGAGATTACGGAAGATCAAGCCAAATTTGGGCCTCAGGACAGAAGTTCATCAAGCCGTCGCCGTTCGCGCCAATCAGCCAATGAATCAAGATCATCAGGTTACAAATGGCGAAGTCATGTACAGTTTTTGAACAATACGGCATCTACTTTACGAAATATCGAGGCTAAGCTGTACGTTTTACGAGATGATTCATCCATTTTAGAGAGGTATGGTTCAAGAATTTCTCAATCGTATCCTGCTAGACAGAATGATCGTCAACAGTCTTCTGGAAAAGCTACGATCGATGAACTACTAGGTGGTTCTTCCTTTTTTGAAAGCGAAGACCCAGTACCTGAACTGAGTCGGCTGAACCAGATTTCAGACAATATTGTGAGACAGTATAATCATCTAGGAGCTGATTTAAAATCATTGTTGAATGATTGGGAATCTGGTCGTACTAGACTTTATGAAGCTATCCATGCCACACCCGAATTAAATCGCAACAGTGAATTATGGTTACAGCCACAAGAAATGATAGGAATGCCATCGCCATCGCTACAGTCGATGTCATCTCCCACAAGTCTGGCATCTGGAACGACATTTGATAGCAGTATTCCATCATGGACGGCACATTCTCCTGACGGGCAAGATTTGTCTTCATTTGCACCTCTTATCCGTAATTATTCGGGTGATGCAGATGATACAAATGAGGATGATGATCTAATTTTTGAAACAGAAGGAACTCCGTTACCACTAGCAGAGCGCTCAAAAGTGGTGGATGAAATTGCTTCTGCTATGCTTCGACATCATGATCGAATGACGATACGTACGCAGCGAATAGCTCGTCGAGATGTGGACAATAATGACTAACGAATAAACGACAGCTTTCAGCGTCGTTTTAAGATTGATGTGTGTATTTTTTGATGTATTTTGGTGGCGTTGGAATGTTTTAAGATGACAGTATAATTATTTGTGTACCTTTTTAATTCAGTTTTAAGATCTCGTTGCAGCTATAATTTATTCCTAAGTAGATTGCTTTGTATGATGTAAATTCCATATCTTTAACAGTCTGTATCTCTATATCTTTGGAAACAAATAATTCAAAGTCTTGCGCTTACATTAACCCTTCAATCCTACTTACACCTTGTGTAATGATTCGCTAATACCTTTGCAAAAACAAAACGAAAACAAAAACAGGTTAAACATCAGCAAAGCTAAGTGACTGAATCCAGACGTTTGGTGTTGAGATGAACAGATGTGTCAATATTCTGAGTCTTCTCGTTCATCTTAACAATACGCTTGTTCTGCGAGTTAAGCTCAGAATTCAAATCCTTCGCCATAGTATTAAGACGTAAAGAAGCAGCAGCAACATCATCAAGAGTAGCATCGATATCACGTTCCAGTTCATGATCTTCATCATCAGGTTCAAACTGGAACTTCGAAGCCTGAGCTAAATCCTCTTTCTGCTTTCGCATCTGTTCATGATAACGTCGCTCGGTTTCAGTAAGTTGAGTTCGACGTGCTCCAGGAAGATTTCCCATTGCGGCGCCTATACGCTGTTGAGTTTGATATTGTTGAAGGCGATTATCAGCGTGGTTTGCTTGCTGCCTAGCGTAATTCTCTCTGATTTGCTGTTCTCGTTCTTGCATTCTGCGACGAGAGTTAAACGGGTTGGAAACATGAACAGCCAAAATAGAACGATTGATAGTCTTAAGTTCTTTAGCATAATCTTCAGCTAATTTGGCTTGGTTTTCTGTGACAGCTAATGAAGCTTCAGCATTTGCAATACGTTCACTTTGATTACCTAGCATTTCAAGTGTGCGAATACCAGCGGATTCAGCACTTGCAGCCAACTGTCTAGCTCTTTGCGCTGAAGAGAGAGATTGTCCCTTAACATACTTTATTTGCTGCTTAATTCCTTGTATCTCATTCTCTTGCTCTTCATCTTCTCGGGCTCTAAGTTCATCAAAATTCACAGCTGTACCATAGGATCCACTAGACGAAGTCTGACCATAGGCACTATAAGTGCTAGAGCTTGACGGAGCCGGAGTTTCACCAAATCTTGCGGCGCGTTCGGCCTCTGTCTCCATAATTGAAGGATCGTAATTTTCTGATTGTTCTTGAAAAGTTTGAACGGTAGATTGAGCGTAAGGGTTATCAGAACCGGCTGTGTCTCCAGCATAATCTTGATAACTCTCACTTGCAATGTAGCTTGATACTTTCTTTGTCTTAAATCTGTTACCGACTCCTTTAAATAGCTCTCGCCGAGTAGAGTCGGCTATAGAAACAACGTCGTCTTCCTGCGGTTTGCTGGTACTTGGAGTCAGAGTATTCACCGAAGTTGTACTATGTTGGCGAGAAGAAGGAGTGCTGTGATAACTTGGAGCCTCAGTAGTATGAGAAGCATAGTCAGGGAGAGCAGAAGTCGATATCGCAGATGGGTTGCTGTATGTATTGTTGTAAGATCCGTAAGGATTGTGATTAGAAGTTGTAGATGGGACACGTCCGCGATTCGGTGCGTAAGAGTTCTTGTTTGAGGATCTGTCCACATCATACGGATTGAAAGTAGACTCAGAATTGTCGTAAGGGTTGCTAGGAGTACTTGATCCACTGCTGAAGCTACTGCTAGAACTGTTGCCCATAGCATACGGATTTTGGGGCTTGTTCCTCTGCGATGGTAAAAGATTTGGCTCTGGCACAGAATTATAGGCAGAGTCCCCCATTGCATATGGGTTTTTGCGACCTTCGTTACGCGTTGTGTAATCTTGCGAAGGCATCATGTACGGATTGCCGTAGTCGTTGGCAGATACCGACATAGTCGAAGGCGTAGGCGAAGGACTTCGCTTTGAGCGATTAAACAATTTCTTCATTTTGAACCAAGCTCCTAAGTTGATTACAGTGTTAGGTTCAACTTATTCTCCCTGAAGTCCGGTCTTCAAGGGCACCATGGGAAGCAGCCGTTCGAGCAAGGAGCAAGGGTGCGAGCCGCACGCGTACGGCAGAAAGGAGTTGTTCATCCCGTGATTCTAATTATGGAAAACGTAAAGGTAACTATGGTTTCTTATTACAAGACGTACCATTACAGTACTTACGTTAGCCCGAAAATAGACGAGAAGCATAAACTAGATACGATGTGCTTTTTGTGATGAGCCCCGATCGGTTAACAGCAGCGCCACTCGCCTGAAGGATATCATTCTGGATGATAATTGAACCAAACTATTATTCGATGATTCAAGCAAAGTAATCGATTAAAACTATTATTGAATGATTCTAGTAATCAGTACTGAATATATTACACATTAAAACGACACCAGACCCCAAGAATGCAAACCCCTAATCAAATACATCTATACCAATCAACCAAATCGCGCAACTCTACTTGCATTCAAATAAACACCCATTTCTGTGTCTTCTGTTTTCTTTGCAAGACTCTTAATTCTAGAATTCTGATCATCAAGTTCAGAAGAAATGGCTTTGGCCATTGAATTTAGCTTGGAAGCTGCATTTCCAATGTGATCTAATCGTTCTGCAATATTGCGCTCATCGTCAAAATCTTCTGTATCTGGTTCAAACATATATTTTGACTTTTCGGCGAGCTTTGCTTTATTTTCTTCCATCTGTTGCTTGTACTTGAGTTCCAATTCGGTTAATTGTCGCCTTCTCTCCCCTGGTACATTGCCTAGAGCACCTGCAATATGCTGCTGTGAACCGTAATGACGTGCACGCATTTCCTCTCGTTGTTCTTGCCGTTTTTGAAAGTCGTTTCTGATTTGTAACTCACGTTCGGCAAGTTTCTTGCGTGAAGTGAAAGGATTGGAAACATGAACCGCAAATATACTACGGTTGAGCGATTGAAGTTCATTCACATAGTCTTCAGCCAACTTCGTTTGATTAGCAGCAACAGCGATAGAGGCCTCCGAATTGCCTATTTGATCACTTTGTTCGCCCAACATTTGTAAGGTACGTAAACCTGAAGCTTCGGCATCTTCGGCATACCGCAGAGCATTATCAGCAGAATTGACAGATTGTTTATTTATGTGTTTTATGTGCTGTTTCATCGCCTGAATTTCTTGTTCTTCGCTTTCCTGATTCTGTAAATCATATACTTGTTCAGTAGTGATTTCCTGATCTTCTGGAATTGCAAATGTCGAAGTTTGTACACGTGCGCCACCTTGTTCACGAGCATATCGTTCGTCGCGTTCTTGCTCGGTCTCCATGATTGAAGGATCATAATCTTTGTTTTGCTGATATAATTGTGGCTGCTGTGGTAATAAACTAGGAGTCGATTGTTTCTTTCTCCGCAAAAGCTCCTGTCGTTGCCACTCAGTCGAGTCGGCGAACGAGTGGTCCAGGTACGGAGCTGTGCCTTGCTGGTCGTGAAGAGCAGGGTTGTATTGATTAGGATCTGAGAATCGTTTTGGGTCAGAATCTACTGGCTCATAAGGATTGTTCACTTTGCGGTTGGTGCTACTTGAACGTGAACGTGTATGTGCTGAAAATGTCGAGTTAAGTGGCGGTGTACCATATAGACCCGGCACTTTAGTGGCAGACCTTGACAAAGTTGGCGAAGATGCTGTAGGAGAAGGTGGAACAACACGTCCACGCCCATAAGGAGGTGAATTAGAATCATAGGGCGAAGATGGCTCGGTGCCATACGAAGTTGCAGTTTGTAACGGCGATTCTTCTTGCTGACGGTTTGTTCGAGTATATGCCGAGTGTACCGAATTGTACGGATTGCTGTTTATAGCGTACGGATTGAAAGAAGATCTGTTTTCTATTGGCGCATCTAAATTGGTGCTAATGGTGTCCGGTTCGCTCCCTTCGTCGTCACTGTCCGACTTTGTTCGACGATGATGTCGACCAAATAGTTTTTTAACTAAAGGCATTGTTTTTCAAAAAATATTATTCCGTCGCAGTTGAAGTGATTCTAACAAAGAAGACCAATCACTCGATGTACTTATTTCTCTTCCGAAATTAATCGTAGAACTCGCGGTGGAGAAAGGTTACTTATATGAAAACACAAGCGGGGAAAACGGGCCGAATGAGTTGAAATAACGAGGGAACAGGTGGCAATGACGTCGTTGCTCAAATCACGAGTTAAGCTTCGCCTTATTTGCAGACAGATATCGGTTTAGGGCTGCACCTACATCAAGATCTACAAAGGGGAAAGTGCCAAAATTCAGACCGCAAAAAGCCTGAAGCGAGACATGTTCAGAAGCGACGGTAAATAGCAGGTTCGCGCAGGCAGTCGAAATCAAACAGCTTCTGATTTATATCCAAACATCACAATGCTCGCTTTGTTGAAATCATTTCAAGGCTAATCGATTGCGAACAAAAAAAACCTGTCAAGTCACATGATTTTTGACGTCTGCTAAAAGGGATATTTTTTTGTTTTTCTTTCGAATTTGAGGTACCGCGTAGCCGAAGAGGCTCCGTACGCCCATCTGTGTGATCGAAGGCCGCTGTTGGCCACTTCTCCCAGGAATTCAGATCTTTCTTTCAAGCAGACTAAATATTTCAGCGATAGCAAAACAACTTTCTGTTTTGAACATAGGAACAGATTATCGACTTCGTCTTTGACTTCATAAACTGATTGTAGATATTGATAGTAAGAGCATTGAATATAGTATCCGTTTCACCGAGAGAGCTATGTCTATACTGTCTACATCAGACAGAGGCACATCTGGGAATTACAACTACCAACAAAACCATCAGCCTATCCACGGAGAACGGAATACCAAAAAGACCACTCCAAGCAACGAAGACTATCGACCTACGGGAATCCGACGCAGACGAGCTGTCATACTCGATGATGATACGACCACCACAGATGACGACGGTTTAGACGAGCCGGATGACGATGATGGGGACAGACGTGGTAGCGGTAGCAACTTTAGCACTGCAAATAGTAATGGACGACCTTTTACCGCTAACGAATATGCTCTTCTACGTGAGCAGGAGCAACGGTTCCGAATGCTTCTTGAACGACAGCAAAATCAATTTATCAACAGTAGCTCAGGTGCATATTTCAACGATCTGCTACCAATGAATCCTCGGTAGGTTTTCTGAATTTTAGTGGACTCACTGTAGAGAAGACGTTTTTTGCTGACAGAATGTTAGTCTGGCATCTGGAATACAAAGCGTACCTTCATTTCCGGGTTACTATAATTCTTCTTACGAAAATGGAAGTGCTAGTAATATACCACGAGACTATACCGCTGGACGGGAAAACTCAGTTTGCGCAGAGTGTTTACACAGTTCGTTAACTAGTATAAACCACAGTCATAATCATGGTCATCTTCACAATCATTCACACAGTAACGCAGCTGTTCATGGAAACACTGTTAATCAAAGTGGTCCATCAACTGCAGGTTCAGTTTTGGCCAGTTCTTCTACATCTAGACGACCAAGTCCAAAGCCTGTTGTTAGCGAAAGAAACTTAAAAGGACTTATTAGTCCAGCTCAAAATTTTGCGCATATGATTTGCAAGGTGAGTTAGATTTTTGTGACAAGTCTTTGCGGTGTACTAATCAATAAATAAAGGCTTTGTCTCTCCCGTCTAGTTTATACGGTGTTGTCGTCTGCTTACGCGAAGCGTGGAAGCTTCGGTCGTCATCAGATTTTACTTCACTAGGCCTTGAGTTAGTTTTAGCAGCCTTGTGGGTAAGTCTTCTAGTTGTAAATGAGAATTGAGATTTGTTGCTGACTTTGTAATTAGAGCGGCGTCTCAGCTTACTTGTCCTTTGCATTCATTGATGGACTTATGCTGCGTTGGTATGTATAGCATAATTCTGGTGGTTTGATTTTGTCACTGACGCGACTTATAGGCTTGTCATGTATTCATCGCCAGCGACAATAGTCCGATTACTTTCAATCAACGCTTTGATGACAGCTCTCACTAAAATCATAGTCGACACATTTGCTCGAGACCCAACGAATTTGCTCGCAACATGGATCTTGATTGCCTGTATCTTAACTGCGGCATATGCAATCCAAAGCTTTGTCACGAGTAACATTGCGATTGAGCCCAGAGCTCGAAGAGTAGATTTGTATCATATAGCAGTGTTTGCTGTGGTACCGGTCGGGTTTGCAAGCTTCATTACCATGTGTGGCTTAGTTTGGAGTTTACAGGTAGTACGTGGTGCAATTTTGTCTTGATAAACAAATTGTTTCATAGTCTTTTTTAGTTTTTTTTTCTGTTTCTCATGTCTACAGTTTTGAATCCTTTACTTTTTTTCTGGGATGAGAATCTGCTTTGCTGGTGTTATTTGCTTCTATATATCTACGTATTGCATACGAGTTGTTTTTTTCTAGTTGAGATTGCATTGGATGAGGAGTCATTTGCGATGAATAGGTTTAATTTAGCAGTATTTTGTAATTTTTTTTTGGTTGTGTTCACTCTTTTTGTCATTCAATTTTGAATCATGACTTTTAATCTAAACTATTGAAGCTTGTCACTAGCGATCATTTGACAGGCAAACTATCAAATGTTTATGTAGTATTATCTATGAACTCAAAAGTTATTTAAATGCCAATTTGACGTATGCGCTTAGGCGAGTCTACTTCTATTATGGTTTGCCAACCTGGTGTTGCTTTGTTTACCGATTGCCTATTTAGCGCTAACAAATGACTTGTTTTAGGCGGTTAACCTAGTGCCGAAATAGGACAGAGCTTTTCTAATTTAGCCGACTAAAAGACTGTTTCTAAATCATATTCAATGTGAAATCAAGTGAGTTGGTTAGAAGTTCAATTCTTTAGAAATAGCCTGGGAGTAATACTGCAATTCATAATTTGTCTGTGATCCAAGTACTAAATGGAACCGGACAATACGAGTTTTCTTTCCATACTGATTTTCAGACAATGCAAGTTGGTCTTCCTAAACTACGGACTGTAAAAGGACCTACCACGATTTGCTAAACCATTCTGTTGGTTCTCGAGTAGAATACGATATTACTAATGACAACAGCAACACTAAATTCAAATATGAGACGCAACATTGCAGAGTCGCTTAATCAACGAGGTTTGCTTTTTCGCCAGCCAGCGCGCCCGCAAAAGTCGTTACAAAGCAACTTTTCTTGCTGCTTTTAAACCGAACTCCTTACTAAAGCTACGCCACTCGCTTCCCTGGCATAAGTGCGCAGAATATTCTGGTAATTCACCTTTGCCACAGCACAAGCCACGTGCGGCGTTCCACGTGATGCCCTGGAAACTCGGCAAGTCGCGTGCCCGATGCTCGAAGCGATATAAGTATAAGACAGCGTCATCTTGTGCGCGATTTGTCATGTAATATTATAGACTATTTCGTAGTCGAATCTGCTTGCTTTCGGTGAGTTTTCACAATTTGCAGGTGTTCTGTTCAAGACTGACTGTTACTGACAATTGAAGCAGTTTTAATTTTCACAGTTTAAGACGACGTAAATACTTTGAAAGAATACGTCTAGAGACTATAAGCGATTGATATTGTCGTCATGAGCGATAATAACGAGACACACAACACCACCAACAGCGACAGCAACAATGCTGGCAATGTTGGTGCAGATACAGCACCGCAACCATCAACGTTCTCACCTAATGTGTTTTTTGTAAATTACCATTTCACATTCGCGCCTTCACAACAATCACGGCCGGACGGGCAGACTGCCTCATCGGAGTCTCCAGCGGTTGACGGTAGCAATGAGGCAAGCACTTTTGCCACTCCTAATCCCGACAACAACAATTCGAATGGGCCCAATGGTGCTCCAGGGAATGGCAACAATCATAGAGATCTGTTCCAAGGATTCTTTTTCTATGCTGCACCAGGAGGCATGCCTGCAGCTGGTCAAGCGACCAATAATCCAGCAATGCCGTTTGAGCTTTTCGAAGAGCCACCAAAGCCTCATGCATCTAAGGGTGCTGTGGCTGCATTGAAAACCGTTCCCTTGGATTTGATTCCCGAGTCGGATCGTGTTTGCTCTATTTGTTTTGATCCTTACTATGACGAAAAGAAGGGGGGCAAAGCTGAAATTGCTGCTACTGGATCTACTACCGGAGCCGAACATACAATAGAGGATGCGACTTCAGAAGCTAAGGTAGATACAAACACGTCTGAAACTAGCGAGAAAGCAGAGAAATCAGCTGAAGAAGATCCTGAGCATATTCCGTTACAAATGCCGTGCGGACATATATTCGGCCGCAACTGTTTGAAAGAATGGCTTTCATCATCTACTACATGTCCGTTATGCCGTACAGCTGTTGAAGCTGAAGCACAAGAACCAAGAGCTCGCAATGCGTCACCACTATTTTTCCAGAATGGTTTACCATTCCTGGTTGGTCCTTTGTTCAATATTATTGCCGGAGCGCGGGCCGCTCGTGCTGCAGAGACCGGGACTTTGGATGCTGACGGTGCGGCATCGGCTCAAGTGCCAGAGACTCCATCGGTTGCGACTACTACTCCTGCGGCAGCAGCTCCTACAGTTAATGCTCCATTGACAACCGCAGACGCCACTGAGCAGACGCCATTAACGACTGTGACGCCTGCGGTCACAAATCAAAATACATCTGACGGGCCTTCTATTTCACGATCTTTGAGCTTTACATTGTCAGCACGAAATAGAAATCATCCATATAGAAGATCAGCTCCAAACAGTACTACGAATTTAAATGACTCGACTGGTACATCTTCAGCTTCTTCGTCCTCGCCTAGTCTAGCGACAGTATTAGCTAGGCCTGAGTGCGGATCAGCTCCGATGGGACTTTGCGAACAGTCTGGAGATTACATTAGATTAACCTGTGGTCATGGTTATCATGAAGACTGTTTACGAAGTGCGATGCGGTCTCATGGCGATGCTGATATTCCTAATCTTCGAAGCGAGGAAGACATTTCAAGCGGTGGAGTTGAGCGGCCACAAGTTTCACGAGAAGTATGGTGTATGCGGTGTAGAAGATATTGTAATGTTGATGTGTAAGAAGAGGACGTTGATTGTTAGGTTTTTGTTGCCGCACTGCGTTGGGGAAATTGTGGTTTAAGGTGCATTTTTAGGATTACGCTCATTTGCTTTTGTATAGATTTTTTTGTATTACTTTTGTTTGGTTCGGGCATGTTTTATTATACGGACATTTTATGGGTTCGCATTAGGTGTATAGTTTAGGACTGATTGTTTTTTGATTGTGCTTTATACTTTGGTGTATTAATAGTGTATTGCATGAATATAACTGTACGTCATTCAGTTGTGTCAAAATCAGGGTGAAAGGTTGGGAGTTTGGTGAGGCTCAATTTGAGGAGCGGTTGCACATGCGCACGACTGTAAATAAGCTGTCTAATGAATATTGAGAATAAAACATTGAAATAGAAGAAATGTTTCAAATATCTGATTTTGCAACAATTGGACCTCAAATAATGTTGTCAAACAATTCAAGTTGCGACACGGGAGATATATCAACAACTTCTTCAATAGAAAGTTTAAATGACTTTGATCAGGAGAGTCTAACGCCTTCATTATCAAATGAAGTTGATACTGAGAACGAAAATGATTTAATAAATGAGTTACATGCTGATAATACTGAAGAAGAAACAAATCTTAGAGATAATGAGAGGAAAATGATATGTAATCGATGTCGCCATGTAAAGTATGAAAAGGAGTTTGTCAGTTTAGGAGGGAAACTACTGAAACGATGCACGAGATGTCGGGAGTTGAGTTCACGTTTAAAAAAGAAAAAGGTGAGTTTTCTTTTAGAATATGAAGTGTCAAATATATCAATGGCTAAAGTTGAGGTTTAGAGAAAGTTGGAGTTGCTTAAAGAAAGTGAAAGGGGAATACCTGATGCGCCAAGTTACGATAATTATTATGAATTTACACGAGATTTGCGAAAAGATTTAATACGATACACTAATTTCAATAATATTCGGAATCAAAGTATAAATCACACAAATTTCAATCTTCAAACTAATAGTACGGAAGGCGAATCAAGTCCAACTTTTACTCGTGAAACTGACGCAGAATATGTACTTGGACCACGCTTAGATATCCCAAGAGTCGGTATACTTTGTGAGATGCTAGACAGATGTGCAGATCAAGTATTAGAGCCGAAAGAACTATTTTCCGCAATAATTGATACTGTGTTTGAATGTACTGGATATTTATTCATAAGGAGAAATATGAAGAGAAATACAAGTAAAAAGACAGTGAAGGTTTACTATATATGTTCACGGAGTCGAGAGAAAGCTAATATGCCACATTTGGAGGTTACTACAAAACGGACTCGTACGTGATCTTTTCGAAATACTTGAAGCATCAGCTAATCAAATATAGATCGACGAGAATTATTTGATTGCAATGGAAGTTTATCTTTGAGAGCTAATTTTGCTACTCGAAGGGTGTATATACACGTCAAACATGGATGCATACACATATCAGCTGAACGTCGTCCATTTAAGAACAAACAGACGCCTGGAGCTTTAAGCTCTTCAGGGGTGCTGAATGGACTTACAAGTACTTCTTTGACAGAAGCCACAACGAACGGACTGCCGATGATGACGTCGACGATCAATATGCATCCAAGATGGCGGTTAATGCAGCGAGTATGCGCGTACATATCGTCAGAAGAAAATGAAAGTAATCGGGCGTTACAAGATTACATCATGCATAATTTGGACGGAGAGAGGTTTGTAGATGAATTTTACGAAGCTGCGATGAGATGATATGTACTGAAATAAAATGAAAGAGATTATGATGAACTAAGAGCGCTTAAGCACACTCGTGCTCGAGGATGTAGTCAAAGCCATAGTTAAGAGCCTGGAAATGACCGCCCTCGGGGCCCTCAGGAGCGACGAGAGAAGCATCAGCGCCAGCGGCCTTGAGCATGTTGACAAGGTTACGGGAACCGGTGAGGGAAACAAGTTTGTCAGATTCACGGTGAATGACGACGATCTTGATACCTTCGATGCCCTTGATGTCAGCGGGGTTTCCGAGGAAAGGCCAGGGCTTCTTTGTGAGATGAGCGCCAAAGATCTCGACACAGGAGAGAGCGTAGCCGATGATTCCCTGGCGGTAGGCCTCGTAGTTGACGTATTGCCATCCACGAGCCTCAACGGGGTGGGCGTCGAGGAAAGCAGCGTCGCCGGGTGAAGAGAAACCCTTCATGTTTTCGATGACGTTGGAGCAGTCTACGATGCGGTCTGCAGACGAAACGAGGGAGTAGTAGTAGTAAGAAGGATGGTTCAAGGCGAGACGGTTAACTGCGCGCGGACCGGGAGCACAATCGTTCCAGGTGGACGCGTCATCGCCAAAGTAACCGGCGGGTCCGAGACAGTAAACAGCCTTAACGCGCTCCGGGAAGGCTTTGAGCACAGAGATCACATGAGGACCACCGGCAGAGAAACCGCAGAGGATAACTTTGTCGGTGATTTGAAGGTGGTCGAGAAGCTCGCCGACATCGGAAACGGCAGTCTCAAGCACAGTCGAGCCAGGGATTGGCAGCGACGAGAATCCAAGACCCGGACGATCAACAGCAATTACGCGGATGTCTTTGCCCTTGAGCAGAGGGCCGACGGGAAGAACACGCGATCCCGGGTTTCCATGCTCGTAGATGACGACGTTCTTCGACTCTGGCGAGCCATACTCAGCGTATGAGATGGTCCGTCCGGTCGACGGCGACACGAACGTGTGCTCCGACAACGCGTAGTCAGGATACGACGACGTCGGCGGGTTCGAGCGCGGGGAGCGCTTGCGGAATCGCAAATACTTGAGCGGTGCCGGCGCACTGCGTCCGAGGTCGGCACTTCCGCGCGCGGCCACAAGAGCCGCTGCACCAGCGGCCACGGCGGCACCCAAAGCAACAGCTGCTCCCACGCGGACAATCAATTGGTCTTTAGAAATAGCCATCGCACAATTAAAAGGGAGAAAGATAGGAAGGCGGTGCGGAAGAAGAATAAGAGGATGTGATTTTGGGCAGCGAAAATTCCGCGCGCGGCTCTGTTCCCCTGTAATTAATTGACACCCCTTAAGGTTTTTTGTTTCGATTATCTACTTTTCTTTATCTTTCGGCTTCGTCTCCGTTTTCGCACCGACACAGACACAGACAGGCAGCGGGAAAGCGGGCCGAACTATTTTCTCTTCACTCATCGCCGGGAAAACGGACTATGTAGTCGTAAACTGAGGTTTGGAAGGTCCTACAGGATGCTACGGGGTTCTAGATAGCTGGATGGCGATGAACAGAGCAGGATTGATAGCTTGTGACTCAGATCACCATGACTCTGCTCTGCGCTCGATCATGACCATAGCGAAGACTGATATCAATAAAACAAACAACAAACTGCAAACTGCAAACTTGCCCTGGATCGCTCAAGTTAAATGGACTTGCTTCTTACTGAATCAACGCACAAGAGCCGCTGCTAGCCGGATCCTGGCCTCTTTCGTGAAAGAAACCGACCAGTCGCGTGGCTTCTCGTGGCTGGATAGTGACTAAGCGCTCGACTTTAAATGGCTCTGAGTCTCGTAAGTACAAACCCGAGGCACGCGCTCGAAATGGGACGAAAATGCCTTATCGCTATCGCGCACAGCCGCACGCCAAATCGCCGCACCCGCAGAGGCAAAACTAATCGCCAAATCAAAAGAACAGGCTGTCAGAAGCGTAGAAAATAAGGCTCCAATGAACAGTTGTCGATTGGCACAGCGCAGAGCGCCGCCAGCCGCCGCTGTTATTGAACGCCATAACGACCAAAGCGCCGCCTCCCGGACCCACGCTGGGCCCGCGCAGAGGCGGTGGCGCTTCTGCCCGGTTTTTAGGTTAGGTGCTCAACTATCCAAAATACAAGCCGCCTCCCGCGCCGACCAATGCTTGTCGGACCATAGTTGTTCCTTTCCGCGCTCTCTCTTCACGCTGCTAAACGTCTTCATAACGCTGCTGGACTATTAACAGTCTTCTATTTTGCCTCCTCAAAATTCTGCGCGTTAATCTCAAATGACTTCTGTCAAGAATCCTCAGCCTCCGGACCAGCCTCCAAAGGCAAAGCAGTCTAAAAGTCGCAATGGTACTCAAATCTCCATATTCATTACCTTATCTACTTTGATACTTGCTTCGTCGAACAGTACTAATCAGTGGTTTAAGGATGCGTAACGTGCAAGTCGAAACGTCTAAAATGCGACGAAACAAAGCCTGCCTGTTTGCAATGTCAGTTCTCTCTTTTTTTCTTTTTTTTTTGTTGCATTCCCCCATCTGTAGTCCTTCCGCTGACTTTCATTTATCACAGGTCGCAAGCGTAATGTCGAGTGCGGAGGCTACAAACGCGACTTCAAATGGCGTGTTTTTGAAGAATCTTCAATCACGAAACGCAAGAAAGGAGACTCTGCTAATGTTGTCGCTGCTTCGCCCCAGAAGCCAGAAGCTCCTTCGTCGTCTATGCTCGGCACCATTTCAGACTTTTCTTCTTCCTCCCTTATGCCAACATCTTCATCCACCATCACTGTTTCTCCGTACAATGATCTTGCGACTTACCAATTGCCTCCAACTTCCATCTCCGCTCCTGTTTCTTCATCTCGCGGGCCGATATCGGCGATGACAGTCACCTCTCCAGCTACCGCTTTCTCACCACTTTCCACTCCTCCGACCATGGAGCAAGCATTAATGTTTCCGGGATTGTTTGCTAGTGATAGTCCTTCGCCTTCTCTCGACCCTGAAGAGTACCTCCATTCTACATACACGCCTGTGCTTAACCAAGAGCTCTCCAACCTCGCTGCATCTATGGCATCGCTCAATTCGCTTGGTTCTCACCCACTCTCACTACTTTCACCGAACCTCATCATGTCTTCAACTTCATCAGAAGATGACCCCCAAAATCTTCGTGCCCTCGCTGTCCGTATTGACCCTACCGGCCCCGTCAACTCTTCGGACGTGATGCTCATCCCCGCCATGCCCTCGCTCGATCCCACCACACGAACTGCTCTTTTCTTTCACACAGCTACTGCATCTGTAATGTCAATGAAAGACACTCCTTCAGATAATCCTTGGCGTACGCTGTTTTGGCCGCTAGCTCATTCTCACATGGCTCTCTATCACGGACTTGCAGCAATGTCGTCTTTTCACGCAGCCGCTACACATCCTGCATATCGAATTGACGGCGTCGATCATATGCGTCTAGCTATTTCTGAGCTAGTCAACGGTTTGAACAACAACATGCCAACTGATGTCGCTCTAGCTACGACAATTACCCTCGCATTTGCGGAAGCTTGGGATAGACATATCTCAACTGGAATTGCTCATCTTCGTGGTGCTAAAATTCTGATCAAACAATTCGTTTCTAGTAGACGCGGACTACCTTCTATCGTGCAGCAGTCACCGATGGAAGTAGCTCGTATCAGCAGATTTAGAAGTCTCTACAATGCTTGGATGTATATAGCGATGATTGCTAAACTGACTACTGACGATGACGACGAGACTGGCGGTTCCATTTCTGCCGAAGAAAGTGAAATTTTCGCGCAAGAAGGTTACGATAGTGTTGATCCACTCATGGGCTGCGCGCAGACCTTGTTTCCTATTATCGGTAAAGTTGCAACTCTAGTTCGACAAGTTCGTCTTTCTGGTAGAGATGATATCTACGTTGCTGGTGCTATGGCGATAAAAGATGAATTAGAATCTTGGCAGCCATCTATTCGAGCTCCATATGTGGCTTGTGATGACCCTGCTTATGATAGTTCATCATGTATTGCAACCGCTCAAGCGTATAAATACGCGACTCTTCTATACCTTTATCAATGTGTGCCAGCACTTGCAGAGTACTGTCCGCCACGCCGACCTTCAGCTGACGATTCGCTTTCACCATCAAGCGTCATTGAATTCGAACTTGGTATTCAATCCGAGTCACCAACTAAAGTTATCACTGCCAAACTTCTAGAAATGCTCGCTTCAGTTCCTACAACCTCACGAACCTGCGTCGTGCACATCTTCCCCTTACTCTCCGTTGCGTGCGAAGTAGATTCTCCACAAATGCGCGTTATCGCGCGACAACGCTGGGCAGATCTTTCTCGTTTACTACAAATGGGAAATGTCGATCGAGCTTTCGATGTCATTGAAGAAGTCTGGAGACGGAAGGATAACGTGAAGGGGCAGTGGAAAGTGAAGGTTGGGTTCACTCATTGGAGTACTGTTATGCGGGAATGGGGATGGGAGGTTTTACTTGGATGATATGTATAATACGTTTTTTTGTCTTTTGTTTGTTTTTTGTTGTCTTTTTCTCTTTTGTTTTGCATTATTTGTATTTGGTTCTTTCTAGATGGTTCATCTCGGCGCTTGGATTTGTGTTTCTGTATTTTAGAACATTTCGACAATAGATAATAATAGAGTTTTCTCAATTACATGTTTAGAGTGGGTCTGGATATAGATTGAGTAGAATGTATGTTGAGGTCTGGCCAGAATTAGTAGATTCTGAGTGGAATCTATGCTGGGTTAAGTCACTGTGGATTTTAAAGATAACAAAAAGTGGCTAAAAATCTACAGCAGGTTTAAACAATCTACAAACTTTACTTTATGCAAAACCCTCCCTTAGACTTTAATTGTCGAACTTTATCTTGCGTATTAGTTTGTTTACGTTTCTGACACGTTCACATGTAATTAGCAATATTAGTGAATATTCTCAAAAAAATGCCACTACTAAAGCTTTCACCTCCAAATCTTTTCACATTCGATGCTTATGGTACAATATACATTCCCCGCCCAACAGTATACGAGCAATACTCTATTCTCTTTGCACAACACAATCCGCACAGTACCCCAATTTCACCCGCTGCAGTCAGAATAAGTTTCAAGGAAGCGTTCAAATTACAGTCTAGCACACATCCGAATTACAAAGGAGGAGAGCAACAATGGTGGGAATCTGTGATACGGAAAACATTTGAGAAACATTATACGCCTGTTAATGAGAGTGAGGAGAAGGAGTTTGTGAGAGGCGTTTATGAACATTTTAATACCTCAAAGGCGTATGTTTTGTATGATGACATTTTGCCGTTTTTGGATTGTGTATCTGCGAAAAGTAAAGTTGGGATTATTTCAAATTCAGATTCGAGAGCTAGGACAATATTACGAGGATTGGGTGTTTTACAGTCAAGTACAAATCAAGAAGAACCTAAAAATATTGGAAAACATTGGATTAAAGATGATAAAGATGTTGTACTATCATTTGAAGTTGGCGTTGATAAACCTGATCCCTTAATTTTCCAAACAGCAGTGAAAATACTTACAAATACATCACTTACTTCAACTAAACTCGAAAGCATCACAAATCCTTTACAACTCGCTCAAGCAATGCAATTCTGGCATATAGGCGATGAATTTGAAAAAGATATTCAACCTTTATTAACTCATGAAAGCTTGAATTCCTGGGGAGCTGTTTACCTGGTTCGTGAAAATAATGACGAGAATAGTAAAGGAAAAGTTGTTTTGAAGCATGGTGGTCGTGTTATTGTTTGTCAAGATTTAAGAGATATTCTGGGAATTTGGAATGGTGAAGGGGTTGAGGTTATAATTTGAGTAATTGATGGCCACTTAAAAGTATGCGCTGAATAAAAATTCCTCAAGAGACGCAACTAAAAGACTCTGACTGTTCTAAAGATCTGAATTTTCTTCAATCTATCATATAACGGAGCCAGTCAATTTAAAGATTCAGAGCTCACACGATTTACATTAATCGAGGAAGCATGATTCATTTCTGAACCATACAGATTCAAGTCCTCTTTTCCAAACATTGCTTGTTCTTAGCAATTGAGTTCAACCTAGACTTTTTCCAAAGCGATTCATAAAAAACATTAAACGCGAATTAGATATGATACAGAGCGACGAAAGAATTTAATAGCAAATCAATTCTGAGAGTTAGAAAAAGGTTATCAATGATACAGATGTCTTTAATAATTTATAAGCAGAAAAACAAAATCTTTTAAACAAAACTCAAAACAACTATAAACAAAACTAAAAAAAAAATAGAATGAGCAAGACATGATATAGCAATAAAAACACAACAGAAGAAAGAAATTGTGAATAATGTACCAACAAAACAATGTAAATTTAGATGAAAGAAGAATGATAATGAAAAATGTAAACAAAAAAGGTAAATGCAAAGTATAAGTATACTCATCTACTCTACTAATCCTCTTTCTCCCACTCCGGTATTCTCCAAAAGCGCGCAAACAACAAGAAGAAAACATACAAAAGTAACCGTTACATATAACAACTCAAATAAACAAAATGAACCAAAAAAGAAAAGAAAAAAGTAATTATTTCTTTTCCTTTTTCCAAAACTTTTGCTTCTGCGAAAGCGAAGTGCTTTTAAATCTGGAAAGTCCACCACCACCTTCTTTTTTACTTTTAACAGTAGGCGAAGAAGAGGCAGGATTCTGCGCCGGTGGCGTAGCAGGCATAGGAACGTTTAGCGACGCAGACGCAGATAAAGGCATAGACGCAGGCACGGAAACAGAAGACGTTAACGGCAAGGAGGTAGTATGTGACACACTACCGTTTCGCGGGGTGATTGGGGTACTATTTTTTCGGGGTGGTGGAGGAGGTGGGGGTGTTCGCTTTGATTTTCGAGAATCAAGGCTCTGCGCCTGCGCCTGCGCTTGAGATTGTGATTGTGAAGGGGGGAATGGTTGTGTGATTTGGGTCAGTGATGTAGGCGCGGATGAAGCGGAGGACGCGGAACTTGAAGTTGATACTGAGGATTGCGAAAGAAGTGGTACAGTGGAAGCGTTTGTAGAGACGGAGTTAAACTCTTTATATGGATCGAGGATTAAGTCGTCAACATGTGTAGGAATTGCTTCAGCAGCACCACAACGACGAGCACGTTCATATTCTTGTTCGGAAATTTCTTGATAAAACAAGATGTACGCACATGCAAGACCAGGTTTATCGCCAAAGAAATTCGTAACGTAGTCATCATCTACACGTTCAACCATCTCATCGTCGAAAAGAAGCCATCCAGCATGCTCTGTTTTGACGATGGAGACGTAGTGGCCGTGGTATGGACCACCACCGATGTGAACAACGACGGAATGGAGTTCGTAGAGACGATCTGGATCTTGAACGTCGTCTGTGGTATTGAAAAGACGTAGATGATATGGGAAGACAACTTTGTGGAAGAGTTTGACGTTTCGTTGCATGTCTTCGGTGAATTTGAAGCGTTTGAGATGCAGACCTAGAATACGTGGAAGCCTGTTTATCTTCATACGCTTCTCAGCTTCTTGTAAACCGCCACAAACGTCGCAGTGGAATTTATTAGATTCACAAAGCATTTCTGAAGCAGAGAATTGACGGAGACATGAAGTAACTGAAGAATGCTGCTCAAGATCAATTGAGAGATCGAGGAAAACTTCATCGCGTCGAGAAACATTTTCGCAAGTCAGACATTTTGTTTCGGATGTAAGAAGACCTTCGAAAAGCTCATGAACCCAACATGTGTTGGGAACATATTTGCCCTCAGAGCGACTTGCGAGAGTACGCTCATGAAGCTCAATATTGTCTACAACTTCATTAAGAAGGAAATTAAAAAACTCATGGGCGTCTTGGTGCATTGAAGAGCGGAACATTTCGTTCTGGCGTTTGACGACCTCGACGAGCTTTGCAGGCGAGACAATACCTGTTCGCGAGCTATTTTCGACCATTGCCTCGAAGACGTCTTTGAGTGCAGTGAAGAGAGACTCGGGCATGCTGTAAGAAGACGCCATTGAGTGGTCGAGGTTGATGATGGGCCCAGCGGTCAATGCCGCCTTTTTCTTTTGCTCAGGCGTCGCCGAAGAGTCGTCGCGCAACGGGAGCGAGTTTGAATTGAGCGGCTGTGGCGCACCAGACGCCGACGTGACTGAAGAGACAGAAACAGAGGCCGAAGCCGAAGCCGAAGAAGACTGGGACTGCTGAGTTGGAGCGGCGGACGCTCGCCGAGACTTCTTTTTCGACTTGTCATCTGCTAACGCTTTTTGCTCTGCGCGCTCGATAGCCTCTCGCTCGGCCTGAGCACGCAAGGCGAGAATAAACGGGTGAGTCGATGCTCCGGGAACGGAGGTTCGTCGCTTATGAGGCGGGCGCGAGGGCGGATAGTTGATGATGGCGTCGCGGAAGGGACGACAGTAGAAGAGACACTGGAGCACGGAGTTACAGTAGCATGTGTATCCAAACTGCGCAGCAACACGTTAGTGGGCCGATAAGTTCGCAATTCACTTCTTTCTACATACATTTTCCATGCCAAAGAACTTGTCTGAGCCATCGAGCTGGTCGGGAAGGTCAGCGAGCGCGCGGAGAATGGCCGGTGCGGACGAGACCTCCGCCGCTGCGGGGCCCGCGTCCGCCTCAGTCGGTGCTGCGGGAGCCTTTTGAGAGCCGTTAGCAGGACAATTAAGAGCTTATGAAAACAAAACAACAAACAGACCTGAGTCGTGCTGCCACCGCGTCTCTTGAAAAAGGACATTGGTTTCAGAACAATCGAATCGAGGTTGGCCGGACTGCCGCTGTGGGGAAACAGTACGAAGCCCGGCGCTTATAGTCAGCTAAGCGCAGTAGGGTTAAGCGCCGTTCTTAGGGTTTTACATCTGGACACGAGATCATTCTACGCCACGTACAAAGTACAATATAGTGCCTGAGACTGATACAGATAACAGCAGGAGGAAAGATCAGATCCGAAGCAGTCGTTAACTTGCACCCGGAACCGCTTGTTTTTGCTGCATGTCGTTAACAGTGTCGGGTTTTCCTTTCAATTCAACAGAGACTAATAGTAAATCTATAACTACAACACACAAGAAAAAAGAGCTTAGCATTACTTTGCGTATCCTTTTTGTATCTTAGAAGTGTACCGTACGTGTAAGGCGAGTGGCCCAGTAAGGCGAGTGCGCCGCTTTCTACCACTAAGCAGTGAATATATTTATTCTCATCTCTACATACTTACACTTTAAAACAATATTACAAGAATTAGGTAAATTTGATGATTCTGCATTCTCCGGACAGGTTCTTATGCCCACCTTGGCCGCATCTGCGACAAGGCCGTGCTCATGGCTGGTCACTTTCAGTAGAATCACCATCCCGTTGCCTTTCCTGACCTGATCTTCTATTTAACTCATTCTGTCCCAGCATAGTCAATGCTTCTTGTCCTGTTATAGATCCGCATTGCTGAAAACGTATTCTTTTAACTTCTCGACGTTTATTGCAAACCTCATTGGCCTTCCGAAGATCAGAGTTTTCAGCTTTTTAAGGACTAGTTGATGCATTGCTAACTTCATGGCTTTCACAAGTTGATCCACAGCATGCATAGTTGTTGGTAACAGGTTTTGAATACTGTAGAGACGACTCTTAATCAAATACGACTACGAATCGACCTCTATTGTGTTTTACGGCGTCTGGGGAACCCAATTTTCATCGGGTGCTGTAGGAGGCGGCGAGGATTCTTTGGTAGTTGCTGAAACATGCTCAAACTACTTGGAAACAAGCACAGGATCTCCAGTTTTTACTCGCCGGTAATTATATCCTTGAGAAAATTTCATACGAAGGCTCAGCTGTCGTGCCACGAAGTTGGGGGCCCAGCGCGAGCCAACCGACGACGCGTAGTGCTCATGAAGTAAACGATTGGCTATTGCTTCCGCGTCACGCAACCTGGGAGCAATTGCCTGAACGGCTAGTTCAAGCACATCATTGACAACAGTCTCCTCTTCTACAACTGTTAGTAATCTCGAATTGGGGATGGCATCATGTCTTGAAGGAGTGCCGTCATGTCTACGGCACAAGGTTCGACAAGACACGTTGTATATTTAAGCAGCAGCCCGTAAGCTTAAATCCGGGTTTCTTGCAAAGCTGCAAGAGCCAAATTCATTCTGCTTTCATACGATAAGGTACAGGTCTAGGATTGTAGATTTTCTGGCGCTCGCCCTTACACGTACGGTAGATAACCTTTTATTCTTATCCAAACAGCAAGCCTCGGCAGGGGCTCTCGGCAGGCACAGGTGCCTTCAACCCTATTTCTTAACCCTATGTACAGTCAGCGTACAGTCATCTTAAATCACGTGAAAGTAATTTACAAGAGCCAGAGAGCGCTCGTGAATATTGACTCCAGAGAGACCTTTGCCATGTCTGCGCGATTACTGCGGATATGCAGACTATTTTCAAGGCCGCCGGCGTCAGTTCGGCCACTACGGCCGCAGCAGCTGACACTACGGCCAATTGTGCAAGCACGCAGAGATAAGCGGCCGTTCTTATTCTCTGCCGCTGCTTTGGCTACAGTCAACCCATTTGACAATGCAGACAGCGACGACGATGAAGACGACGACGGCTTTGCGTTTAAATCGCTGATGTTAATGGGCTCTGCGCTGGAAGCTGCTGCACGCGTATGGCTATATTTCATTGAAGTCACCGAACCCATCGCAAAGGTCTCCTTCGGCCTATTCTCCTTCGTGCACGACTCGACAGGCCTCGTCTGGGGTGCCGTCGTCCCGATAACCTGTGTCCTTCTCCGTGTCGGACTTACACTCCCCGTCGCACTTTACTCTCGCGAGAATATCCGCCGCTTATCTCGCGTCTCTGTCTTTTCCGGTGCAGTAGTTCAACTCCTCGCACGTGCATCTTCCAAACGTGCTCTCAAAATTCTTCCCTCTCAAAGCTCTCTCGGCGTCGAATCTAAAGAACTCGCAGCAGCTTCCCCTGCCGCGCGTGCCGCTTTTTTTACCGCTCGCGAATCACCGGAAACTCGTCTAGCAGCTCTTACTTCCTTCTCCAAAGACCTTCTTAAAAACACACGTTCCTTATTCCGCGTAAACTACTACAAAACCTTCGCAATCAGTTTCGCTCAAATTGCAATCCTCTTCTTTGGTTCTCGTGGTGTAGCGCATTACCAACGACTAAATACAGACGACCGCTCCGTTCTCCGTGAAGGCGAATCTTTCGTCGACCAAGGTATCCTTTGGTTCCCCAATCTCGACATTCCTGACCCTTACCTCATCCTGCCTACACTCTTCGCCGCATCAACTTTCTTCAACATCGAAAACTATAGACGTGAAACAGACCGTTCTCTCCAGTTCTCCGGTCGTCCCCGAAGTTTCTTCCAATCCTTCGTCTTTGTCGCTTCCTACGCCGCCGGTTTCTTCGTCACTGGTATTTCATTCTTCTCGCCTTCTTCGTTAGTACTGTATTGGTTCACCTCTGCGTTATACTCTATTGTTCAGAACGCGTATATGAGAAGGTATTTACCGCTCTTACCGAGTCGGGCGATGGCTGTACCGCTCATTAAACCGAAACCAACTATCATTTCGAAAAAGTTGAATGGAACTTCCTTGGCTGCTATCTCTAATTTGTAATATATTATCTGCATTATCTACAAACATAAATTTTTTATTCAGAGTCTAGAGATTCATTTAATTATCGTCTAATCTACCAGTTTTCCCTACAATCTCAGTATCAGGAAACAGATCACGTGATACGCATTTGTCGTTCTTTTTTTTCCCAACGAGCTAGGTTTCAGTAAACTAGCTGTTAATAAAATAACTATTATTAGGATAAACGATATACAAATTAGCGGTTTACACAGCAGAATGCGACTTGGAAACTCACTCAATGATCTGAAGTTCAAAAGTGAAATGATTGTATCGTGTATCAATGACTAAAATTGTACAGCGGACAAACTATTTACATGATTTAACATACATGACCATTATGATATAAACCCCCTCGACAATCTATCTGCATGCCGATACTGCTCAAGCATCAACAAAATATTCAGCCTCTCCAACCACTTTTTCTCAAACTCCTCCACCGAAAACCTATCAGCCGCAATCCTTGCTCTTCGTCGATATCCCAATGCTTCATCATCACTTAACCGTAAAGCCTTTTCCATCATTTCTGCCATCCTTGGTCCTTTTCCTTCTGTGACAAAATGAAAACCTGTAGGTTTATCTTCGACGTCGATTACAATGTCCAGTTTAGGACCGCCGCTGTCGTGCACGACTGCGATTAATCCCGCAGCAAGATATTCTACAACGCCGATCCCAAAGTGTTCGTTCCACATGGCATTTACGCCCACACTTGATTTTCCTAAATATGTCTTAATCTCATCCCACCGTGCTTCAAGAATAAACTCAAGGCGATCAGTAATTCCAAGTTCTCGCGCTAATAAACGAAGTTCATAAACATGCTTACGATCACGATCGTCTCTTACCGATCCAATCAAAACCAGCGTAGCGCGTCGTCTAATTTCATCATCATCATCATCATTCTCATCACCTGCATTCACAAACTTAGCAAATTCAGAGAGAATCAATTCATGTCGTTTCTCAGGTCTAAACTGTGCAATTGAGAGTAAAATAGGTTGCCGCGGTGTTTCGATATCAAGTGTTTGTAAATCAGCCGTTGAGCATGGTGGATATATTATTGAAAATTCAAGCTCTTTCGATCGCTCAGCTGCTAATCTGGCAATTTTATTCATCCACCATACGTTCTTAATATGATTGTAAGTCCATGTACCATTCGCCATTACTATATCTGCAAATAATCCCGCAAACGCGTACAAAAGTGCAAAAATCCGCCAGTAAATATATTTGGGTAATTGTCGAATAATCGAGAGCTTCGAAAACATGTCGGTGGATATCATTGGATAATGAACGTATGCAGCAACCGGAATTTCGAGAAATGACGATACAAGAGGATACGCAAATGCGTAACCCATTGTATCGACAAAAACATCCGGAACAAGAGTACTAACAGCTTCGTAAGCAAGAACAATTGATCCTAAAGCTTGTCCTAGTAATGTAACTCTTTTCCACGTGCTCGCATCTACTAATCTTCGCTTCTTCAAAAACACAATAAATAGCTGATCGGGGTTCAATTGTATTTCAAATCTCTGCAACACTTTGTCTAAAATTTCTTGCTTATTGACGTCGGTGTCGCCTGTGTATACAGCGCAAATGGCGTTCTCATGTTTGCGTTGTGTAGCGTCAATGGCAGCCCATAATACACGTTCACCGCCACCACCAGCATTGCTATAAAAACCAAATTAATAACCTCCAACCGATTTGTGAATTCAGCTTTAACATACCAGTAAGGGTGAAAAAACCCAATAATCACAGGCCTAGCTGCATCTTTCTCCCGCTTACTATAATACTGATCAATTAAAATCCCACGTAACCTAGCAGATCTCTTCCTCAGCCTTGATCCCAGCACAGCACTAATAGTTTTAACAAACAAATACACAGTAACAGCAATTGATGTCGTAAAAATCAATACCAGTGCAGTATACACTCCCAATGTACGTTTCAAGCTCGCATGTGCAGATGGAAGAAACGTTCGCTGCAGGATAGTTAATAGCGGTGTCTTTATAGGCGCCGCTGCCTCCGTCGACGAAGCTAAACCGCCTAAAACAGGCGTAATAGTTGCATGCGACGTAATCGTCAATTCTCTCATTAGAAATCGTCTGCAATTGACTTAAAATACAAATAAATCAACTCAGTATCAACCACGTATTCGCTACGATGTCACTAAAACCCACGTGCGGCTCAACATCTAACTCGCGGCCGGCGACAAGTGCATTCACCGCTTAGAAACTGACGCTTGTGGACCTGTCTCGAGTTTTAGAATCACAATGTTTGGTTTAGGACGTTTGTTTTACGGTAAATAGAGATTCCTGAAAAAGATGACAAAGTCATAAAGCGCTAATAAAATAGTGATTCTGCTCCTCACGAACGCCATCGCGGTTCTCAGCGAAGACCGCTTTCTCGCCAGAAGTAACTAGCCTTTTTCTCTTTTTCAATTTCACTTTAAATAGGATACTTACAGTATATAGTTGGTTGGGCGTCGTCGCAAACATACGACAACACCGGCTTTGGTGCTCCAGATTCAGCTGGCGTGAAATCACGACTTATCAACCTTATTTCCGCAGTCAGAACTCTTATGCGAAGTATGTACTGCTTCCTATTTCAATTCATAACAAACAAACTAACAATAATTTAGTTCCATTGATTGGTATAAACACAGTGATCATTGTCTACGAACTTATTTTGGGATAATGCATTTATCGCGGCAGTCCTCTTGGAGTTACTCGGATCAATGTGTGTAATGTGTATTCGGTCAGTTGTCACCGAGTTCCATGTATATTAGATAAAAATGATATGAAATTTAAAATGACACAATCTACGAGCAATTTGATGGCCGGTTTATAGAGCAAAGAAGCAAGTAATGAACGCTCACTCTCTACTCTGATACAGCTCTGCAAAACTAGTGTCTAATAGAGAATCTCACATCCGGCGATATTCTGTTCCATCAGCATTACTGTGTCACACCTACGCAGCAAGTTATAAGATTGCACTGACGAATTTGAATCTTACACGCTAAAACGCCGAAGGCACCTTACGCGCCGAATATCCTTTCGCATCGATGTATCTTAATACATATCGTAATTCCTACGCTTCTACTGATTATTTTTTAATGCCATTGCTATTAATCATAAATAAAAAGTGGCATAAGACCACACACAAACTAAAAAATTATATCGTATATCCAGAAAATCAAAAAAGCAGAAAAGAAAAGCAATCGAAACAACAATAAATACTCCTGCACCAGAACAGAATTACGCAGCACTATTCTCGAAAATAGAGAAACAGAAAGTAGAAAGAAAACAAAATAAAACCCAATACACGAATTTTACCCCGATTTAGCTATCCCATAACAATATAAAACCATTGACATAAACGACAAAAGAAAATCCGAATAAAATGTACAATAATCATCAATGTCAATCGATTGATAAACGTAGAGATCGGAGAAAGTATAGCACTGAGCATAAACACAACTTTTCTGAAAGAAAAAAACATTGTTTTCCCCGAATTCTCATCTCTATTCCATAATTTGACCAAAAGTGTCCCAAAAACAGACTTTTTTTTAGAACGAAGTGCAGGATTACAATAGCCGCTCACGCGCCTTTACCTTTTTCTTTTTTTCGTTTTAATAGTGAAAATCAAAACTTTTTTTCCGATACAGGTAATAGATCTTTTTCAAGAATTATAAAAAGCAAACTAAAAACAAAAACGCAATAGCAAGGACGGTATACATGTTTTTATTGGAAAATCACATAAATATCCAGTTGACTGACGAAATTGTTGAAATCATCGCTCTTTAACATGTACGGAATCCATATGATATATTCCCATCATTATTCAATATTAACGATTAAGTGTTGAAACATCGTTTATCTTCATACATCACTCATTTAAGCGTATTTAGCGCGGAACTCCTTAGCAGCGTCAACCATGTTCTGGAGGGACGCACGAGTTTCAGCCCAGCCACGAGTCTTAAGACCGCAGTCAGGGTTAATCCACAAGTTCTCCTTAGGGTAAACCTTAAGAATCTCGTTGATGCGCTGAACAAACTCTTCCTTAGCAGGAATACGGGGAGAGTGAATGTCGAAAAGTCCAAGACCAATGTGGTTGGGGTACTCAGAGAACTCCTGGATGTACTTAGGATCGTCCTTCTTGGAGAACTCAATGGAGACGACATCAGCGTCAAGAGCCTTGATGTGGTTGGGGTCAAGGTCAGAGTAGCAGAAGTGCGAGTGAATCTGAGTCTTGTCCTCAACACCAGAAGTGGCAAGACGGAAAGATTCAACAGCCCACTTAACGTAGTCATCACGCTCGGCACCAGCACGAAGGGGAAGACCCTCACGAATGGCAGGCTCATCGACCTGAATGACGTAAACACCAGCGGCCTCGAGGTCCTGAACCTCATCAAGGAGAGCAAGAGCAAGTTGTTGAGCCTGGATCTTGGGAGAGATATCATCACGAGGGAAAGACCATCTCAAGCAAGTAACGGGACCAGTAAGCATACCCTTCATGGGCTTCTTGGTGATAGACTGAGCATACTTGGACTCCTTGACGGTGATAGGGCCAGGGCGCGAAACGTCACCGACAATGATAGGAGGACGAACGTAACGAGAACCGTAAGACTGAACCCAACCGTTGGAAGTGAAGACATATCCGTTGAACTTCTCACCAAAGTACTGAACCATGTCGTTTCTCTCAGGCTCACCGTGGACGAGGACATCAAGACCAACCTCTTCCTGGAACTTAACAACAGACTCGATCTCCTTCTCGATGAACTTCTCGTACTCTTCAGGGGTGATTTCACCCTTGGTGAACTTGTTACGGACGATACGGATATCCTTGGTCTGAGGGAAAGATCCGATGGTGGTAGTGGGGAAAAGAGGAATGTCAAGATGGGCCTTCTGAGCAGCGAGACGGACGGCGAATGGCGACTTACGCTTGATCATATCCTCAGTGATCTTTGCAACACGCTCACGGACAGCAGCATCGTTGGTGATAGAAGACTCTTCACGAGCCTTGATGCTAGCAGCATTAGCAGCAAGAACATCGGCAACAGACTCAGATCCATCAGTGACAGCCTTAGCAATGACAACAACTTCAGCGAGCTTCTCAGTGGCGAAAGCAAACCAGTCCTTGATCTCAGCGGGAATCTTCTTCTCGTTGGCGAGAGTAACAGGAGTGTGCAAAAGCGAAGATGAAGTGGCAACAATGACACGCTCAGCACCAACCTTCTCAATAGCAGATTTGACAAACTCAATAGCCTTAGCCAAGTTGCATTTCCAGATGTTACGACCGTTAACAATACCGACAGAAAGAATCTGGTTCTCGGAAAGAGCCTCAACAACAGCGTCGAGCTGCTCAGGAACACGGACAAAGTCAGCGTGGAAACCAGCAATGGGAAGACCCTTGATGGCCTCAATGTTAGGTCTGACATCACCGAAGTAAGAGGTCATGAAAATCTTAGGAGCAGTCTCAGAGACAAGGAACTCGTAAGCCTTTTTGTAGGCAGCCTGGACCTCAGCGGGGAGGTCAAGAACGAGAACAGGCTCATCAATCTGGACAGTGTCGGCACCAGCCTCCTTGAGTTTAGCAAGAAGCTCAGCATAGACAGGAAGCAATTGGTCAAGAAGAGTGATGGGCTCGAGGTCGAGGTTGTCCTTGTCAGCCTTTCCGAGGAAAAGGTAGGAGACAGGTCCAACGAGGACGGGGCGGGTGTGGATTCCAAGAGCCTTGGCCTCGAGGAACTCATCAATAGGTTTAGAACCATTGAGTTTGAACTGAACGTTCTTAGAGAAAGTAGGACGAACGTAATGGTAGTTAGAGTCGAACCACTTAACCATCTCCTGTAGAATTCGTTAATAAATGGTAGCTTAATACAAAAAAATAGTTCTACATACGGTAGCGGGAACGTCGACAGCAGGAGCAGTCTCAGTAGCAGCACGCTGGAGACCACGGCCCATAGCGAAAAAGGTGTCAATGGGAGCAAGCTCGTACTTGGAGTAGCGCTCAGGAATGACATTGAAGAGAAGAGAGTGATCAAGAACATGATCGTAAAACGAGAAATCGTTGGAAGGAATGATGTCGACACCGGCCTCCTTCTGGAGCTTCCAGTTCTTCTCTCTGAGCTCCTTTCCAACCTTGAAAAGCTCCTCAACGGTAGCCTTTCCAGACCAGTAGGCCTCAGTGGTCTTCTTAAGCTCACGGAAAGGTCCTAAAAAACGAATTGCATGAGTAAACACAGTCACCATCTTCAAAGTCATAGCCAATCACGCAATCTAGTCTCAAGCAACTAGACTGACTAACAAGCAGATTTAACCAATTGACACTTACCGATACGCGGGAAACCAAGAACAGATGACTGAACCATTGTGATTATATTAATATAAGATGTGGACTAAGTCAATGGACAGTTGGCTTATGTGGAAGAAGGAAAAAATAGGAGAGAGCGAATCGACAGAAGTTTATACCAGCGCGCTGTAGGGATGAGAAAAATTTTTAAGGTTTTCACGCTTGACATCAACCCTAGACCCCAATACAAAACAGACAGAACTTTAAATGACTGCCGAATACGTCGGAACGCTACAGAACTAAACCTCTTACGGTCACTAATCAACAACACTGATCACGTCAGCTGCACTAACTGTGTTTGGGAAGCCAACATCTGACCACTCACAAAGCCACATGCACTTTCTAGGGTATCTCTTCAGAAGTGGGCAGCTGAAGACGATTTGGAGGCCTATTTGGAGGCCTACGATTTTGAATTTTACTGCTTAAATGACAAATGAATAACGTGAATTTACTTGATACTGATAAAAGTCGTAACAGAAAGCCAACCACCCATATTCATCAACAGCGTGTTCTATGTAGCTATTGATCTCTATCAACCAAAGATTATTCGTCCGTAGGTTAAGTGCCTTCATTGCTTTGTGTCCTCTATCCAGCTGGTGGGCTCCTTCCCCGGTTCTGTCGAAACTCCAATAAATCTTCCGCTATTGGTGTTAGCAGTTCGCGGCTCAATTTCACAGCTGCGACGGTACAAGTCATGCTGGTCAATCTTATGTATTCTTCGAATTTCAAAATCAAGCCAATTCTGAATTTCTGCAACCGCTAGAAAACGATAAGGCGTCTGAAACCGCTGTAAATCAGCAATAATCTTTGTTGTCCGCATATGTTTATCAAAATTGATTACCGGAGAAGCATCTTCACTATCGGGATGAAATATTCTAAAATCTGAATTACCTTCGTCGGCAAAAGTGAGATCAGTCAAATAGACTCCTAAATATGGAATACATGGAGTAGCTTGTTTTCGTAGTAGGGTCCGATAAGAAGTATAGTTCTTTTCGTACAAAATAATGCTTTTCAGTTCTGCAAATAAAGAATTGTACCGAGGTGGTAAGAGCTCCCACGTCTTTTTTAATCGCATAATGACAGAACTTTGCAAAGCACAAGTCACTGCCATAAGACAATTGTAGTTTTTCAGCTCCAAACACTTTTCAGCCACTCTAATCCAATGTCTGATGACATTCATCCTATATTTCAGAGACACATCATTTGCAAGAATAGTTTCACCAATATAGTTTGCTAAGTCTGTAGACAGCGTCGACATTGCTTTGACATTTACCGCCAGACTTTTTCCATTTTTCTTGGAAAATTCTTGACCTAAAAGCTCCTCTGGAGTAATCTGACAAAATAATCGAGACTCCTTGATCGTAATCTGTCTTGCAAGCTCAAGAGGATCAAAGTCAAGTATGGAAGGTCTTGTTCCTTTTTCATGAACATACCTATCTAGCATTGCAAGATGGAGTTTGTTAACTATTGGTGTAGGCACACTTGCAGAATCTGGCAGTAAAATGCCTAATGAAGTCCCAATTCCAAGCTTTGACATAGATCGAGGGACCAGAGGATTGATGATATCGACCACTTGTTGAGCCAACTCAAGCACTCGCCTATACGCAAACGGAAGATGAATGCGTAGCGGCCCGTTAGCGAAGTCCACGATAATTGGGAGAGCTTCATTATCGGTATCTTTCTGCCAATGACTTTCCATCCACATTTTGAATGCATTGTAAACGCGTAGTTGGGCCGCCAATACATTAGGTTCGTCAGGTGATAACGACGAAAACCGATGAACTAGCGACTGTGCCAGTGCTATAGCATTAGTGAACAAACGAAAGGTAAGGAAAAATGCAGATACATAAAAAGCATCTGGGGTCGCATTACTGTTGGTCAGTTCTTTGACGAGAGCTTCCAAAGATCCACCCTGTACTAATCCATCGGCGTTAAATATAATGCGATCTTCCGGCGGCGTTCTCTTAAACTATAAGCAGTCAGCAACAGTTAAAATGAAAATAAAAAATATATTGAATGAGACCATACATGGTTTTTATTTTCAAAAAGAGCAGCGTTCTTGGCTGTTTCTGCAATAGCCAACGCAGATACGGCCGCGACAGGATCATCGACGCATGCTCCTATGGATCGCTCCTTGTGTGTGGACTGACGCTTCTTGCCGTAAAGATTTGATCTGAGCTGATAATTCAGATAATGCCGATCAACTTCCAAGTCGAAGTCACCAACTCGATCAATGACAAATTTGGAGTTTGCTAAGCAGGCACCAGCTGACCGTACGCATTCAGTTGTGACAATTATCAGTGAGTGAGTCTCTTTCAGTGCGGCATCTTGATTCGTTTCAGCACCAACGACGTCTCGCGCAGAGCCTACCAACAAGGTGATACATTGGTACATTGTTTCTTTTGTTGCTTCGAGACTGTATAAAGCGGGCGATGCATGCGCACTCACAGTCTCCACGACAGCCAAAAATTCACGCGTCGCATGAACTGCATGCCTTACTTTCGTAAGCAGCTTAGCAGGAGACCTAGTGCCCACCAAAGTTTTGTCCAAAAATGCGCCTAAGCGCACGAGCAGAGCATCAAAAAGAAAGTTCAGTCGTGCAAGAGCTGATAACGGTTGATAGTCAAAAACGTCTTCGGCAAATGAAGAGCTGCTTGAAGATTTGCTGGTATTATGTAGATTGTTGTAGGTAGTGGCGTATTCAAGTAAAGAGGAATCCGTTGACTGTCTCTGTTCACGAAGATACTGTGTAAGAAATCTAGATGCATTCATAACAATATTATAAGTATGCTCAGTCATTTCGTGGAAAGCAGTGTCCGATTTCAAACTCGTTTTCTTTACACATGAAATCATGTTCGACACCTCCTTCAAAAGATTGCGTCGTGAATTTTTCAGATTTTCTGAGCGTGACAAAATATCAGCGTCAGATGACAGGCACGAAACCATATCCTACATCCTCATTAACATACATGTCGATAACGCGGCACCGTACCAAATTAGTCAACTTACCAGCAAAGATCTCACACCTGACACAATAGTAGTTGCTGCTGTTTGATACTCTCGACACCCGTTTAGAGTCGGGCCAGCAAGAATAACAAGAGAAGCGGCAAGCAGGGGTCTCATAGGGACAGGATCATACGGTTCGCAGTAGTTTGAAGGAATCCAACCGCGAGTGGCTGTCACAAGCGAAGTGCCATCAGCCCAACCAGACGTATGTTGTGAATGCACCAGGATTATCTCATTCGAGTCGAACTTCAAGCAATCTTCCGTCTGAGTAAAGGCTGTATATTCGGATCCAGATTCATGAGTTGTCCGCATGAATGGGTGGAACGCATAGGATAACTTCAATGAAGTCGTCGATGAAGACGACAAGGAAGAGACTGACATCTTTTTTAATTTATACGACAAAGCTCACATACACGAATTGCGAATGACGGCAAAACGGAAACGATCACTCGAATGATTCGGCAACCTGTTCTGCTGATATTCTATACAAAGCACCAGATGAAGAACGAGGACTAACTTCTTATTGCAAAGCACCTTTTCGCATCAGTCAATCAATAGATACTGTATTTCTGCTTCAGAAGAGACTAGAGAATAAAGAACAGAGCCTTGGTCACAAAAGAACCCACAATCAAAAATGAAGATCAGGAAAGCATATAAGAAAGGGACTGCGAACCGAGAGCACAGGGGGTCAGTGCGGGGCGTAAGGTTGAGAAGAGCAAGCAAAAAAAGCAGAATTGTGACTTGGGAACACAATAACTTTAAAATTCCGCCCGCTTGATTTAAATGACAGTCTCGGTAAAAGTGAATGATGAAGAGACGCTCACTTCCAAGTGGTTTTGCCGTTATAAATTGGGTTAATAAACCATCAAAGCGCAGCACGCTCTAACTTAATTTAAAATGATGCTCGACAATATAAATATAGAGGACTTCCTAATTAATGTGCCATACCTTTTCTAAGACTACAGTGAAACTTTTAACGGAGAACCGAGGTGGCTGTACAACTCTATTTGCTTGAAGTTGAAAGTTTGGTTTGATCGTCGCGTTTTGTCGGGGCTGCACTGTTTTTGACGCAAGGGGCCAGTCAGCTAGAAGATGCTCACAACCCTCGAACGGTGATTTACGTACTGCACACTCGAACAGTCAGCCATTCTGTGCTCGTGACAAAGCAGTAACCTGCACTGGAAATCAGCACAGTTTTTACTAGTGACCTTATTTGATCGTTAAACTAGCTATAAACAGAAACTCACCAGAGGGCTATTTCTGGGATCGTCTGTGATCGCGTCCGTTAAACGGCCCTTACCCGACACAACTAGTTTCGCTAAACCTTTTTTGAGCACATTCTGTTTTTAAGCGAAGAGTTACTTGCTGTGTGCAAGTTTTGCTGCTTATAGCTATACATCTCATTCCATTTCTATTTTACTCCCCAAGAACGGATCGCCTAACGAAAATCCAAGTGCGTTCCTCGAGAACAACTACATCATTCCACCAATCTTTCTCTTTCCAGAATCGAGCTCCATGCGCGACCCAGGGAGCTTGAATTTTACTGAGAGCTTTCACAGCGCCCTTAAATGCCCATTCTCTCGGTGATCCAAACGATGTATCGTCCGCAGGAAATTTCTGATCAGAAGTCACCATAATAGAGATTGACGGTGCAATCTCATTGAGCTCGTACTTATCCTCGGTACGATCGTACTCAATATCATCATGCGTAAAGGTAAAAAGTGTGGCACCAGACATGCACGTAGGAATATCTAAGTGAACCGTCAAATTACCAAGCCCTGAGGCTTCTAATCCATCATGCATAGCAAAAACTGCATTCCCGCCAGGATAGTTTGCAGATGAAATCACTAGCATCGCAAAGGATAGCAGCAACGTTGCAGCTGCCGCTCCAACGAAGAGCAAGCGAACTAACATAAACGTTACCCTCTTATTGACTCTATGGCTGACCCATGTAGCTGCGAGTGCCATCACAAGCGTAATAATTGGAATCACGTAAACAATAAATCTCCATTCTTTATGAGGCTGTGTGGAGTACAGGCATACAAAAATAACGTATGGAGCGACTATCATACCAATTCTTCTCGCTTCGAAAAAAAGACCTGCGAAAAAAATTGGATAAGCACTTGGGTTCAACAACAGCTTGGGAATGTAATTTGTAAAGTAAGTATGCCAGGGTTGAGTACCCCATTGAATGGCATTGCCCCTGATTGCGTTGAAATAAAATCCATATGCCTCAGGTAGAATAGGAAATTTCCAGAATATGGAGTCTATGACAACAGATATAGCAATTCCCGAAAGTCCTCCTTCTAGTCCAGCTAAGATTGTGTCAATCAGCCCAATTTCACGTTGAATGAAAGCAGTTGCTGCCAATGGAACAGTCAGCAAAATCAACTCTGATCTAAACACCACAGTTGTAAAAGCCAATACTAGCACGGCCTTTCTATGCTGACGAGAAATCCAAAATCCAGAAGCTAACAATGTCAAAGGGAATGCAAACGAGTTTGGAAGAGTTCGGGATACGTAATATGTTACGTGAAATTGCGTGTATTGAAAAACTGCGAACCAAAATGACGTTTGTTGTCCATAAATCTTTTTAACCAAACTTCTGAAATGCACAATTGATGCCCAGTTGATGAATCCCAAAATGCCGCGTGCAATGATCTGCAAATCAAACTTGGACCTCAAAGGAAACAATAGCTGAAAAGGTTTGGCCATTACTGCGATTAACAGAGCGCCAACAAACGTTCTTGGAACAACTCCAGGAAATTCTAAATGATCGTACTATTAAACTAGCTCAGCAATTTTCAATTCACTTCAGAAATAATAAGAATTACTTACGGCATCAATGTCAGATCCATGAATTAGCATGTCATGAATTGCGTGCAGATTAAACGACTCTTCAACTTTGGTGAAAGGTGACACATACAAATGTGTCATCACCAGTACTAAGTAAAACCAGTCTAGGGAGTCCATAACAAAGTCCTTTTGACTAATAAAGTACTACCGTTCTTGCATTGGTGGCATTGATGTCTCCAATTTTATCTGTGCTACGAAATTAATCTGAGCGTTCAAACTTGTGCGGCTGATGAAGGTAATCCGCGGAAATGCGGAGGACGGAGTCGATTATACAAGCGATTGTGCTGTGATCCTCATTATTAGTGTCGCACTTTACCTGAATAATGACTTATCCGTTCTCATATGACGATATCCCCGATCTTACCGATAAAGTTGTAATTGTCACGGGGTAATTGCTGATTTGTCGAATTTGCACCATTAAATTGAATTTTAGCTTATATAACTGACTCTTAAAGCGGAAACTCAGGTATTGGAGAAGTGATAACTCGAGAATTAATACGTAAAAATGCCAAAGTATATGTTGCAACGCGATCTCAAGCTCGTGCTGAGCAAGCATTTATGCGAATCAAAAACGAATGCCCAGATATTCCCAACATCGATCAGAACTTGGTCTTTCTTGAACTAGATCTAGAAACCATGAAGGGCGCTGCTTCATCTGCAAAATTCTTCATGAAACTAGAGAGCCGTCTAGATATTATTATTGCAAATGCAGGGCTGGGTGCTACTGTAAGCGTTGTTATGTTCATTCCTGACGATGTGCTAACTAAACCAACAAGAAATCTGAACTGACTCCAGAAGGATATGAAAGAACATTCGGAGTACGTTTGGCTAGTTTTGAACAAAGCGTGAATGTTTCTGACCTGAAAATAGGTCAATCATTTAGGGCATTTTGCGTTTATAACAACATTGCTCCCGCTAGTTGAACGAACAGCTACAGAACACCCCAACTCGGATGTTCGAATTGTTGTGCAATCTTCCCAATCGAATTACCAAGCATCAAAAATTGACTACAATAATTTAACAGAAACATATAAATCACGATGGGGTTTTTTGACTCTCCGTGATATGTTAGGGAGATATGCACGGTCTAAACTTTGTAATATCTACTTCATGAAAGTGCTTACGGAACGATTGAAGAGCTTTAATAATATATATGTCAACGCATGTCATCCTGGTGTTGTTTACACCAATATATTTGATTTATCAACTTCGCCGTTGCCACGCTACATGCAATTTTTTGGTGAAAATCATGCCTGGTTATGTGGAATTCCAGTAAATGATGGAGCAAAAACAGGTCTTTTCTTAGCTGCTGATAAACGAGTAGTTACAGATAATCTTAAAGGTGTGTTTTTGTTTCCGGCACCGCGAGGTCCTTTTGGTGGACTTTTCTACTTCAGTGGGGTCTACCCACGTGAACTAAATTATCTTGGAAATGATTATTCCGAAGCACAAAAATTATGGGAATTTTCGAGCAACGCATTATCAAAGGTTTTGGAAGCTTGAAGATAAAACTTTGATAGAGAGTTCAGATTGTCAAAATATTAAAGTTTAGGCAGAATTTTTGAGTAATATCAAAACTAAAAAATTATGTTCAATTATGTTTCTCGTACAAAATTTTTTTGCAAAAACTCCAACATCTTTGGTACGTAAATCACAAAATGCTCCAACTCCAAAATCCGTATACCATCTTTAACCATCTCAACCAAATCATTAATTCTTAAGTCGGTTTCCAACAATCCCTTACTCCGACCTTTATAATGTAGCCCTATACTAAAATTCCCTGGTGATGACGACTCTATTATGAAATGAAAATCATAGATTCTGTCTTCTGGAACGTTACACACTGTAATAATTTTTTCTCGCTGCAAAGACTGCGTTGAAAACCTTACAGGACCCAAACACTGACTTTTGTCGGTCTTCTTTGCCCTCCGTGCTATCATAGCCATACTAGATTTGTCTTCTGCTTTTGACGTCTTAATTCCTGAACGTAATTTTACATTCGCTAGGTAAGAGTTATATGATGCAAGCTGATTTCTCAAATATAAATTATGCTCAGAAATTAGTTGCATGACTTCCTCTAAGCTTTTAAGATCTTCTGTCAGCTTTTGTCGTTGTGATCCAAGTTGCCGCAACTCATCTACAATTTCAGAAGTAAGTGCTAATGTCAACTCTCTAAAAATCCGCTGTGATCTTGACTCTGAAACCAAATCTTTGTCAACGTGAAAATCATAGCTATCAGAGTCATCTCGACTCGATTTTCTAGAAGTGCTTAAAGCGTCTTCATCATCACTGTGCTGAAGTAGCTCTTCTAAAAGCGACCTTAATCTCAAACCTTTTTTGACTAGAAGTGAATCTTTGGCAGCTGTGGCAGCAAACTCGGCAATTCTCTGGAGATTCAACGGCCTTTTGGCTATCGAATGATTAGATGGGACTGATCTCAGGATCTGTACGGCGGTTGACTTCGCCTCTGTAAGTAATATATCAACCTGTGTTAGATCAAGCTGATAGTCTATATTTTCGACTTGAGCCTCAAATTGCGAAAACAACGGTAGACGCAGTGCAAAATTATTTTTTCTAGGTAAAAGCTCAGGCGCAGAGCCTAACTCTTCAAGAATCAAATGCAACTTGGAGTTCTCATCAAGACCGAGACCACAGCGATGTCGTTCAACAAGCTGATGCATACTATATATCTCATTCATTGTAATTGAGAGCTCTAGATTTTTTTTAGATAGTGCAACATAATTATCAAACTCGAGTGATTCGTAAAAATCAAGAACATCGCACAAACCAGTCAGAAATTCCTCCATGCGAGGTTTATTCTCAGCAAAAAAATTGGAAAAAGAAACCATGTAAGGTTCTTTTGCATATATTGGTTTGTTAGCAAGCGCTTGTAGCATTTTGGCAACAAGCGTTAATGTGCGTCTAGAGCGATCACTTGGAGGACGATCAACCAGCATATAAGAGTGAGGAGAAACAATTGCGGGATTGATAAACCGTAGAAAGAAAAAAGCCCCAATTAAAGTACAAACGACAGAGTCCTCGATCTCTGGGTATTTTCGTCGAGTCAAAGCTCGAATTTGCTTACAGATCCATCGAATGCCATAAGGAACGGAAGAGAGACTGTCCAAAATAAAATCTAAAAATATGGTTGCAATCTGATGTAAAGCTTTGATTCGAGGTTGAATGATGCTATTGACTATCGGATTAGAGGCTGCAACCTCAGCCGAAACTATCCGAGGCATATTCAAGACGGTCGAATCATGATAGGCTCCTCGAAGTTCATTTTCGTAAACTTGGTCATAAACCTTCAATGGGTCAATTTCCAAATCAATGTCCATGTGCTCACTGAGGTAATTGATTTGCTCGGCAAGCACGTACTTTAAGTATCTTTGCCCTGGACCTCGGCGAGTGTAAGTTGTCATCATTCGCGAAACAGGTGTATTAGCACGAAGCAAAGATGAGAACTCCTTAGCGGTATCAAACTGCGAGGCAAGAACTGACTGAAACATAGATAACAGCAGGTGTTCTTCGCGCTGTTCGTACTGATTACCGTAAATAGTGAACATGACTGTTTGCAAAAAGGAGTCAATTTCAGCCATTGAGATCAGCCTGCAGAGTAAAGCAATATATTTTGGCTCAGTTTGTAGAACAAAAAACAGACTACTATAACTGTCCATTTTTCTATGGTCAGGAAGAGCTCGATTTTGCGGCTCTTGAGCTGTATCAAGTCTACCACTAAATTCATTTTGCTATATTCAGCGAGTGTTAGTCTAAACACACTTTAATCCCCGCTAAGTCTTCTTACCACATTTGATGCTATACGATTGTGAATGAGATGTGCTATTCGAGAGTCCAGCTCTCGCACATCACGCTCTAAAAAGAAGTTCTCCTTAGACTGAGCAGAAATCCTCAATTTAAGATCGTGCAAACGTGTTTGCGCTCGCGTTAGATCATCATCTACTTCTTCATCAAATGTGGTCATGGATATTGACCGGAGCATATGAGAATGTCGACTTGACCGCGTCGATCCAGGCCTAGGCGACCCTGTAGAAGAGCGTTTGCCAGTGAGAGCTGCTCGGTACATAGCAGATCAGAGCAACTTAAGCGTTAAATCGAAGAAAATAGGCAGACAAGAGCGGCGACAAGCACGCAAACTAGACTTTAAAACAATCAGCAGTCAATATTATTTTGTGGGTAAAGCTGGTCTGTTTATAAAATGGATCGAGGAGAAAAAGAAGACGTCTGAGCACTGATTCACAATAGGGGCAGCGCTTGCCCCATGAGGAGTTTAACGACGCTCCGGGGTCGGAAAATTTATTTTCCGCAAAACTCTGTTCCTTGACACGCGATTTCGCCTAATGCTCTTCAACTAGATTTAAGTATCTAACATAATTCTGCCATAACAGTGAAGAGAATTCTGCTAATTTGTCAAGTCATTCAGATGCTTTTCATTTCAATGAACCGATTTGCTGAAAGCTCTTACTAGATATAGGCAACTTGAGCTTCATTTGCAATTTTGTGCAGTTGACGTCATTGTGACCTGCCATTAGCCAGTGATTTCGCCACCTGTTGAAATATGTTATTTGCTCTTAATTTATTGATAAGTAAATTGCAACCGTAGATCCTCCTTTTTTACCGTCTCTGCTGACAGCTCAATATATTTAATCGAAATGAACCTAATACTGAATAGAGCGAACTAGCTGGTTCCTGCTCTTGATTCTGGAAAGTCATAAAAGCAACCATCTACATAGAAATCTAAATCAACATTACATCTTACAAATATCTTTATGGCATTAGAAGGCCAAGAGACTGAAGAATCTCGTGTTATCTGATATCTCTTTAATTTTTTTTCACTGTTGCATATTTCTCTAACGATGACAACTTGTTGAGTCTGTCTTAGACAAAGATGGTCGGATCTTCGCTAAACATCTTGGAGACGAGTTTATTGATAACAGATTCTAAACGGTGCTCCATACTGCTTGAAAGCTACTACAAAATAATTGCAATAGTGGTTCAGACACGGAAAAGCTGAATTTATGCGATCATCACTCATTCAATCTTTATTTAAAAGCATGTTCGATCTTACTCACCATCGCAAGTAGTTTTGTTCCCAAAGTTTGGTAGATCGATGCATTATGCTTGTGCCCGTCGCCTCTATTCTACTTATCATTGTACAAAATTTGTTTTCTACTACCACAGCAAACTGTCCTTCAGTTCATGTTTTAGCACTTGCGCTTGAAAACAGTAAAGCAATATCAATTAGCGTTTTTAGCTGCCCATTAAGTGCAGATTTAGAGATATTGAGCAATGGCTTGAATTAGTTGCCGATGAGTATTGTGACTTGCCCTAACCGTAGTTGAATACCCGCTCTCACTTCGACGCACTATTACTCCGCATATTTCCACCTGCATTTCCCGAGTCTGCAACTTCACTGCAGCAGCTCGACGGTTTTGAGTCTCTGGTAGTTTTTTCTTACTTTTGTTATTTGCTCATCAAAGCAATTGGATATTTGACTTTTTTTTGGGAAGCTACAAAGTGTCAGCGACCAAAGTGCTTCTGTTTCCTGGGTGACACGTCGTCCGCACGTCTTGCGGAAGCTGTGTGTGAACTAATCCACAATTACCACAATTCTACTGGTATACAGATTGTGGGTTTCTTAAAACGCTTGGCCGATTTAATATTTGAGAGGAAATAAATAATTCGGCTCACGCTTGCTATTAAGCTGATCAAGTAACGCGGTTTTCAGTGAACAAACTTCTTGATATCAGATCTCTCGATATTTGCGAACGAAAGATGTCCACGAAAAATGACCAGGATCTATTGGAGAACCGGGATCGTTTGATTCGCGAAAGTATGTTGTGTTAATTTTTCAAGCTTGTCTTGGATTGATGTATATTACATCAGAAGAGCTCTAGCTTGATGCACCTCTGCTGCTCATCTATTGGCTACTCGAGCGGCATGTGATTTGGATGAAATTAAAATACTGACGCCTGTTTTCAAATCTAGTGGCGAATTCTGTTTCGAGCAACTCTTCAAGTAACGACGATGGGGGCCCTAAAGAAGTACTGCAGTCGTCGCATATAGTGAAAATCAACGAGTGGAATGTATGTCTCAGTTTATTCTATTTTCGTATCTTGCATGTGTCTAATTTTTCAAGTCTTGGTGCAAAGATATTAGAGACTTTTCTGATGGCACAGTCATTAGCGAAGACAAAATTTGTCTTTTTCTTCGAGAATTTGTCCTTACCAAACTCCAAAATCAATTGAATGCTGTACAACAAAATCAACAAGCACAACAACAGTCACAGCAGCAATCTCAACAACAATCTACGAGTGGAGTCAATGGGGCTGCAACAAGGTTAACTGATGACGGAATTAGTGAAGTGGTCCCTGCTTACGAGATTTATACCACATTAAAAGCATATGTCACTGTCTTAATTGATCAGTATAAATATCAACGAAGTCGCGGATTTAACTCAAACCCGCAGCCAGTGGGGCTCGTTTTAAAAGCGTTTCTACAAAAATATCACAATGCTGCGATGGCAGGACAGCGACAAAAGATGAATC
>JAJLWK010000024.1:0-47097 GCA_030570675.1 Myxozyma neglecta | reverse complement strand
ACTAAAAATATGTGAATTATAATTGTTCTAGACTTATGTGTTGGTTATTGTGAAGCTTTCTATAAAAGGAGGGATCATGTCCGGTTTATTTTGTACATCATCAATTAAACAGTTTTAATATTTCCTCATATCTATGAATCGTTCCTAAAAAAGACCAGTCTCTTCTACAGAACTTAGATTTTTTTTTTTTTTTATCTTAAGGGCCATTTATTAGGCATTTACATACATAACATGGCTCGGAGACAAAAAGAGCATAGAATCTGACTACTTCACAAACTTAAACATAACTCAAATCATCAAACAAATAACAAAAATCAACTATCAACAATAATTGAAAGAAAAAAGTTGAAGAAATTTTTTTTTTATTTTTATTTTTAATTTTTTTTTTTTAAACCGGAATTTTCGATGGGGTTTCCTTAACCAGACCTCTTAGAAAACGAATGAGTCCGAAATAGTGTAATGGTTAGCACGGTCCGCTCTCACCGGGCAAATCGGGGTTCAATTCCCCGTTTCGGAGTTTAGAAACTTCACCTGGTAATTGCTCATGTTTTTTTTTTATTTCTAAAAAATGAGAGCAAGACAGGGGATTTTGTGATGTGGACTAGCTTGTATTACTTGATGATCACTGCACGCCGTATAAGGGGTGGGCCCCCTTGCGTAGGCGTTAAATAAATTTGATTGATTGATTGAGCGAGACAGGGATTCTAGTGATCCGATGACATCTGCGGCTTAAAAACCAGATTTGTCACCCAGTTGTATTTTGACGGATATCGAAGAAACGGAAGACGAGACTTCAGACAATGATACTGAAAACAGAATGGAAACAGAAGATGAGGAAACCGAGGAAATTACAAGGAATTTACAAGATCTGAATTTGGGGATTATGGACTTGGAAAAGTCATCGATCTCAACACAATAGGCTGGTCCAGAAATTTTGGAATCATTTAGGCTACAGGCATCTTGCGGCACTTTACCGTTAGATCTACTCATGGACTCTGGCGCAGGTACGTGCTTCGTTGGAACTGACGTCGCACGCAAAGCGGGCTTGGAAAAGCACGCATATCGGGCACACATCTCGGCAAAGATCACCACGGCTCTTGGGGACCAGGACACGGCAGTACGAGCGGTCCCAGTTCCATTGACAATTGGGGACTGGAAGGGCCCCGTTCACTGTTACATGGTAAATGGATTGACACATGATATCATACTCGGTTATTCTTTTATCAAAAAACACGCGAATTTGATCGATCTGAAAGAAGGCATGTTTGCAAGTATTAAAAAATTGGGAAGAATTAACAACAATCAAGCAGGTCTCACCGCGACAAGTCTTGGATTTTGATGCCAACAGATTTTCATCAGTCTTTAAGGATGAAGAAGTTGAAAGAATTACATTATGTTCAATTGTGTTGAAATCTGGCGACGGCAGTAAGAAAAAGATACCTGATTTTATTATTGAAATTATGCAGATGTTGTGACAGAAGAAGCTCCTGAAAAATCACCTGACCTTGAGTTCGTGTCGCACAGAATTGAATTGGAAAAAGGGACAGTACCACCTGCAAGAACACCATATCGGTTATCAATCCATGGAAATGAAGAGTTGAAAAAACAACTGCAAGATTTAATGACCCGAGAATTTATCACACCGTCAACTTAAAAAGAAAGACGGGTCACTAAGACTATGTGTTGACTATCGGTTGCTGAATGTCAAGACGATCAAGACCAAGTTTCCCATCCAGTCATTGACAATCTTTTAGCAGGGATAGGGCCTTGCGAGATTTTCAGTAAGTTGGACTTGTTGTCAGGATATCAAATCAGAGTTGCACCAGAAGATGTTTCCAAGACGGCCATTTCAACGAAGTGGGGCCATTACGAGTTCCAAGTCATGCCCTTCGGTTTAACTAACGCGCCTGCAACATTTCAAGCGTACATGAACAACTTTGGATGGCGTGAAGGACAGCAGTTGCTGGGCATGAAAGGTGTCTATTATACTTTGTGCAGGATTTCGAGGGGGGATTTGTTATACGAGTTTTGCCCTCGTGCGTAGGCATTAAATAAGATCATCGTCATCATCATCATAAATCTGACGACTACGCCGTATACGGGTTTTGATCGAAAGAGAAACGGTGTTTTACCTAGAGTATGGTATATCAGATCTGAAAAATAAAAGTGAAGAAAATGTGGTTATGCTAAATGCTAGATACTTGATATATACATCCAATAACCAACTTCATATTTCTCTTTTTTCTGTGTTTTCTGTCATTTCCCGATTACCAAGTTTATAGGATTTATATATCATAACTCTTTATTCTCTAAAATCTACTCAAAACACATACAAAAACAAAACAAACAAGAACCGCTTAAACGCAATTTACAAAAAAAAACCACATAAAAAACAAACAAATAAAATGCAGCAAAACTACTTTAATACTCAATACTCAATACACCCCCACCAAGTAATCGTCTTATCTAGGTCCGAGTTTCTCGAGGACGCGGGGACCTTGTTCTTCCCATTCTTGTTTTGTAATCCACCTAGAGAACGCTATCAGTACCACACGTGAAAAGAAAGTAGTAGAAAAAAAGTGGGAAGAAAACATACATGTGCTCTTTATCAGCCATGATATTTGCAAGGACAGCACCGCCGAGGAAGACCATATGACGACGTCTAGGCGGGTCTTCAATTCTGACCTTGAATTTCTACCAACAAATTAACATCATGCCACCACACGCAAAAAGAAAAAAGAAGCAGATTACGTACACTCAACCGAGTAGGATCGCCATTCAAGACCTTGGTCAACCACAACTGCTTCAACTCCTTCTCCAACCGACTCGGCAGACCAGGATACATACTCGAACCACCGGACAAGACAATGGCTTTGTAAAGACTGGATCTGACGTCGACGTCGGCGGCTTGAATTGTGTTGAAAAGGAATTCTGCGATACCGGGTTGTTCTACGTCGACGAGGTGGGGTTGGAAGAGACATTCTGGGGCTTCGAAGCGCTCTGAACCGATTTTAATTGTGCGGCCGTCAGGTAACTATACGCTCGTAAGTAAAGAAAGAGGGCATAAATAAGAAAGACGTACAGAGTAAGATTCTACAAGAACAGTGGTTTCATCAGACAATTTTGTGTCAAGTTCGAGATCATAACTGACGTAGCACAGTTTCTCTTTGATTTGTCGAACAGTTTCAAAGTCAGCGGTTCTGTTGAATGCGTATCCGCGACGGAGAAGAAGATTGATGAGTTGGCGGGTCACATCGCGACCTGCGACGTCCAATCGGCGGGTCAAATGGTTGAGAACGGTGGATTCGTAGACGGGGACGATGTGGGTGACTCCGTCACCGGAGTCCACGACGACTCCACTCGATAAACCTGTACCTCATTAACACCCGACAACACAATAACACAACACGAGAAAGGCTATAATTACCCTGAGCGTAAAGAGCAAGAACAGCCTGAATGGCCACGTAAACACCGCCAAAGTTATACTTCTCCAACATGACGTCGACCATCTTCTCGCGATTACTGAGTGGATTCATGGGCGGCTCGGTTAGCAGCACTTTGCGGCCTGTTGGATCGATGTTCATGCGCTCGTAAAAAGCGTAGTCCCAAAGGTGCTCCATGTCTTCCCAGTTTTTGATGATTCCGTTTTCCATCTGCTACGTTAGCATCTTTATACGCATATATATACAGGTATATAAGGGTACATACAGGATAGGATATTTGGAGCATTGTGCGGACGGCAGATGCCTCGTCACCAGCCATGATATCCTTGATCTCGACGTTTCCAGTGCGCTCTTCGGCACGTAAAATCGGACGACCGACGATGGACGGGAAAGTGTGGTCGGGGAAATTTGTGCCACCGCGGCCGATTTTGACGAATCCGGTACCTTGGTCGAGGACTATTCAACGTCATTAAAAACTATTCAGCACTATTTGTTTACGAAGATTTGTAAATAATTACCAATTGGTTGCTCGGCCATTTTTAGATCAATTGAATAGAGGGAATTGAGTGTGGATCAGTTATTGGGGATGAGTACGTGGATCAGGTTGATTAGATGGGCGGCTTACCGGGCGGGATCTACTACGACGCGTGACGGATATGCCATAACATAACTTACATTAACCACCACCAACACCCAACTACCGCTACCACTACCAACAGCCAATATATAACCAAGAATATACCGAAATATACCAAAACAGTAAATGAACAATAAACAAAAAACAAAAAACAAAAAAAAAAAACAGCTAGATGTAATTGAGACTAAGCACTCTCGACGATGTTCTCCCGCGCAAGCCACCGATCATTCTGTCTCAAACTATTATGCCTCAACTGCTCCGCAACAGCGATTTCCTCATCCGTAATAACATCCGCCGGATCATCTTCTCCAATTTCGCGCCAACTAGCACTAGCCAGTAGCAAAAACGCTACTGCAATTATAAACCCGCCTAGTAATGAGCCTGTTGTAAGAGGCGTGGAAAATAATAGCCAGTCTGTTATGGCGACGAGGAAGATAGTGAGGAGGGCGGCCACGCTGGAGAGCACTGGTGAAGTTAAAGACATGAGGATCAGGAAACTGCCTGAAAATACCATATTTGCCACGACTGAAACAACCAAATAAAACAGAACCTCTCTATTTGGCAACTCAAATGTCTCGAGACCGGTATAATGCAACAGCGGTAAAATAATCCACACAGTAAAAAGAGAAATTAAACCAACAGTTGCACCGACGACGTTTGCAAAAAGCGCAGAGCGACGCGCAGAGACAGGTTTCGGTGGACACAAATACCGCTTATACACAACTTCATAAAGTCCATATAATACCGCACCAACGCCAATAATGACATTTCCGATAAAACGCGTAGAGTCTGTATCAGCGGCTAGAGCAGTTGCGGGAGTACGAAAGAAGGAGTCGCCGTAGGCGACGATCATGACGCCGAGAATTGCCAGAACAACGCTGAAGGACTTCATTTTGGTCACTTTTTCGTGTAAAATAGGCACAGAGAACGCATACGCGAAAAATGCAGAGCAGTTATAAATTGCAGTGACGTCCGCTGGAGAGGTTAAATTCACCGCAACGTACCACGAACTTGCGGCCACAGTCATGATTGCCGTCAACACGGCGCCCATCTTTAACAAATACATAGTGGGCGAACTCGCGTTAGAGTGATTATGTGCCGCTACAGCAGCTAATGTAGCGTCCACCACGCGTCTGTGCTTTGCAAATACATCTGCAAAAGATCTCCGTCGCGGGGATAAGAGCCAAAGAAATGCGACTTGGAGAACATACAGAAAGGACCAGGAACTGTGGGTGACGTAGAGAATGAAGAGCGGTTTGCGGTATTCGAGGTCTTGCGCGATGTACGTCGCTGCCTCTGTCTGAATAACAAATGTCGCCAGTGCAAATAACAGCGCGACCAGTGCACTGATAGTCTATTAACAACTGATAATCACAATATACAAGGGTATAAACGTACTAAATATATCGCTGCCGATGCGATAACGAAGCGTGAAGCAGCTCGTCCGCGTTGTCCTCGTCTTCCTGCTCATCTTCCAGATAATCATCGCGGTAGTCATCGTCCATCCGCGCATGCAAATACCGATACTCTGCTCGGTTAATACTACTTCGAGGAAACTGCGGAGCCGACGACAAAATCTGCGGCAATCTGCGCCCGCCAAAAGAGTCTTTTTTACTCTTTGCGCTTCTTATGCTGTTGTTTGTGCTGTTTACAGTGCTATTTGATGGTATAGAGGGACCGGCGGCTACTTGTCGCGATATGGAAGAGTACTCAGCAGCGTCGTCGTCGTCGGATGAGAACGCGGCAGAGTCGTAGCCGTTGCTCAGACTACCGACGAAGGACTGCGTAGGCGATAGAAGGTCCAGCGAGTCGGATCTTTTTAGTTGTTGTGACATATTGTACTATACACGACAATACCATACAGTGTGTATATGTACATGTATATGTGGATAGTAATTGATTGAAGGCCGAGGCACGGGCAAAGGGCTTCTTCCCCAGCCTGACTCGGCGCCACCAACCTTATTCACATTTACTCGATGCTGTTTACATTTATTCTACATTTATTGACATGTTGTTTTGATAGGTTAACTGTTTCTGTTGTATGATTGTTGTTGATATTATTTTATTGTGTAGTTGTATTGTACATATCTATACGCACATCCTACGCCCACCGTCAGGACGACAAATCTAAATCAGCAATCGCTCAATTTTATCCTTGATAGCGTAAATCTGCGTCTTCAGCTGCGACGCATCGTTCGAAGTAATCGAAGCAGCGATGACCTGACGACTCACACCGCACGCACGACCAAGCGCAATCTTCGAGGGCACAAAGACGTATGGCACGTTCTTGTCTTCGCACAACAAGGGCAGGTGGAGGAGGATTTCAATGGGCTCGGTGTCGGCGGCCATGATGATGAACTCGGAGATACCACGGTTGAGTGTTTTGGTGGCTTTGAATATGTTAATATCTTGTTTGTTTTAAATAAGGTGTAGACATACCCTCGTTGGCACCCTTCTTCAGCTGGTGGTAGTGAGTGGCCTGCTGAGCAAGATCAAGGATCTGCTGTGTAAGAGCTGCATCAGCAAGAGGAAAAGCTATTGTATCGTTAATACCTTCCTATGTCAATCAATATAAAAGAAAGTAAATACCTTTGGGATTAGGTGCAGACATCTTGTTCTTTTAATACTTTTGATAAACGGTGTAAAATGCGAATAGAAAGGTTCCTTGCAACGCTCGCCTTTCTACGTCGCTTGCTATATGTCGATAATTTCGATTCGTAAAGACAACTACTTGTCTTTTAGTTGTCTTCTCAATACTTTAAAAGCAAGTCCAGAGGAATATCAAGAAAAAACCAAATTTTTACCCGTTGGGAGTTTAATTTTGTACAAGCCCCTTGACGATGACATCACATTCAAGCTTCTATTCCGTGCCCGAATCGGCAATTCTCTATTTGCGACGTGGAAACAATACACAATCGTATTGTTTTCAGCTTGTGTAGAGAAAAAAGACACTCTGGCGAACCAAGTCGTAAACCAGTTCACGAACCTGCGACCACTTCGCCGGTCGTCTTTTCCCCGATTTCGACTTAAATCCGGGCTTACCGCCGCGTTATTCTTCACTTCGGTTACGGTATTATACTCTAATCCAGTGATTTACAATAACAATTACGTCAACTTATTGCCGTTCTCTTCTATTTCTACCAGATTTTATCATCATCAACCAAGCATGAGCGCTAAAATCCCTCCTCAGGCGTCTCCGTCATGGACGCTTACTCCAGAGCAAATCACCTCTGAAATGAACGCCCTTGTCGCCGATGCAAAGGCTCTTGACGACACTGTTGCTGCAATCGCATCGCCTTCGTTTGACAATGTGATAAAGCCGCTTGCTGATGACGCGAATGAGCGCGCGGGAAAGGTTAATCAGTTGACGTTTTATCAGCATATTAGTACGGATCAGGCAGTGCGCGATAGCAGCAGTAAAGCTGAGGAAGTTCTGCGTGTATGTCTTCTCTTACTTATTTACATTTGATTGAGCGTTTAGCTAATGTTCACGGTGCTTAGGACTATGGGATTGAATCTTCCATGCGTGAAGATCTTTTCAAAGTCGTCAACGCAGTCTACAAACAGTCTCCTGATGTTGACCCTGAGTCCGTCCGTCTTTTAGAAAAAATGAACCTAGACTTTGTCCGTAACGGTCTCGCGCTTCCCGAAAAAACCCGCGACGAACTTAAGTCTTTGCAAAAGAAACTATCAAACCTGGAAGTCCAATTTAGCAAAAACTTAGGCGAAGAGAATGGGTCTATTTTGTTTACTGCTGAGGAACTTGCTGGTGTTCCAGAGGACGTGCTGTCGCAGTTTGAAAAGGTTGAGGATAAGTATAAAATGACGTTCAAGTACCCGGACTTGTTTCCCGTTATGAAGTACGCAAGTAATCCAGATACAAGAAGACGCGCGTTTGTGGGGGATCAGAATAAGGTGCTTAAGAATACCGACTTGTTAATTGAAGCGGTCAAGTTACGTGCTCAAATTGCCAACTTATTGGGATACAAAACGCATTCTGCGTATGTTTTGGAAGAACGAATGGCAAAGTCTCCTGAAAAAGTCATGGACTTTTTGAATGATCTTCGCGAGAAATTGACACCAGCAGGTAAAACCGAGCTTGCAAAACTCCTCACTCTCAAAGAAAAAGACCAAACTCTTCACAACCTCCCTTCCGACCCTACCTTCAACATCTGGGATTACCGCTACTTTGACCGTCTTCTCCTCGAACAAGAGTACCAAGTTGACGACCAAAAAATCAGCGAGTACTTCCCCATGCAATCCACAATTTCCAAAATGCTCGGAATTTTTGAGACTTTGTTTAAGCTTGAATTTGTTGAGGTCACTGGTGACGAAAGAAAGGTGTGGCATGAGGATTGTAAGCAGTTTGCTGTGTGGAAGAATGATACCGGAAAAGAGGGGTTCGTCGGCTGGTTGTATTTTGATTTACATCCCAGAGAAGGAAAATACGGACATGCCGCCAACTTCAACTTAAACCCCGGATACACTGACAAGGACGGTAAAAGAGTCTACCCCGTCACCGCACTTGTCTGCAACTTTTCCAAACCAACGGCAAAGAAACCATCACTTTTGAAACATGATGAAGTCGTTACCTTTTTCCATGAATTAGGTCATGGTATTCATGATTTGGTTTCGGTTACAAAGTATGCTAGATTTCATGGTACGAATGTCGCGCGGGACTTTGTTGAGGCGCCGTCGCAGATGTTGGAGTATTGGTGTTGGCAACCTAAGGAACTTAAAGGTCTTTCGAGTCATTATACTGATTCGTCCAAGACTATTGACGACGAACTGATTGACAAAATTGTTAAATCCAAGCACGTCAATGGAAACTTATTCAACCTTCGTCAACTTCACTTTGCGCTCTTTGACATGGCACTCCACACATCCAACGGCGACATCAACGTCACGGAATCATGGAACACAATGCGCGAATCCATCTCCCTAATGCAACAATCCAACGAAACAACCTACGGATTCGGTTCTTTTGGTCATTTAATGGGCGGTTACGATTCCGGCTACTACGGCTACCTATGGTCGCAAGTCTTTGCCGCTGATATTTTTTATACCGAGTTTGCAAAGGATCCTATGAATGTCGAGAATGGAGTTAGGTATAGAGATACTATCCTGAGGTGGGGTGGAGCGAGAGAGGAGAGTCTGGATTTGAAAGAGTTATTGGGAAGAGAGCCTAATAGTGACGCGTTTTTGAAGGAATTGGGGGTTACTCAGTAGATTATTCCATATTCTTTTTTTTTCTGAATTGTTTAAATATATATATATATTATTGCATTTGCATGTTTATATATGATTATAGTGTGAGAAGTTCAGTCTTGTATTTGATGCTGTCTCTGTCGTGGACGTCAAATGCTCTTTTTAATTGTTTTCTTTTTTTTTTTTTTGTTACAGAAAAAAGAATTAGTAAAGCAGCACTGTGATTACATTTTCAAATTTAAGATTTACAGGAATACCTTTAAAGAAATGAGAAGATAGAAATTTTCAAAAAACTGGATTTTAGTTGATGACAATAGTATATGTATTAGCGAAGTGCGTGGTTAATTTTGCGTTTATCCTATGTTGTTACAACTTCACAGAATTTGGCAGTGCATTATTGATAATTTACGGGCATTTGAAAGTCGTAATTTTAATTTTATCGATAATTTTCGTCAGATTATCCATTTCCAAATTGAGTAAATTTTTTTAAGAATTTTTTTATTTCTTACTTTCTCACTTACTTACTTTGGCTTAAAAGGTTGTTATTTTTGTGAAAGATGTACTCTAAATCAAATTCGTCATTAAGAAAGAAATACGCACTCATTTCTTCCTTTCTTACTTTCTTACCCAATGTGCGGCTTACCCCTGTATTTTCCAAGTTTGTAGCACGCGCTCTCGAGACATTGTAGAACAGCGGGTTGCATAGACGCCAGGATACTACAAACCAAACAGACTGCTGTGGGGATATAACTCACAAGGTTTTTCTGTGTATATATAGACGTTGTTTGGTAGATTGATTGTGGAGTATAGACGGATTGCTACGTGTTCAGAGTATTGGTAATAATCAAGATGATTTCAAAAGGTACGTTTCTTATTTTTTATCATCTACGCATTCACTAAGTACGTCAGTACCACCGCAACCAGCTCCAAAATGGACACATACCCCCGAAGAAATAACAACTGGCATTGCTCAGTTAATCGCCGATTCCAAAGCTATCGACGACCGCGCAGTTTCCGTCTCTGACCCAACCTTTTTGACCGCGATTAAACCAATGGTCGACGAAGATCAAGAAAACTACGGTGCTTTGCGTCAATTGTTGTTTTACCATAATGTTAGTGAAGATAAGGAGGTTAGAGAGAGTAGCGCAAAGGCGGAGAAAATTTATCGGGTATGTATGTTTGGCTGTAGTTTGAAGTGAGTTTATGGCTGATTTTGAGTAGGATTATAGCATCGAAGCGTCTATGCGCGAGGATCTGTTTAATGTCGTCGATAAGATTTTTAAACAGAATCCCAAACTTGACGCTGAATCAACTCGACTTTTAGAGAAGATGCATTTAGGATACGTTCGCAATGGTCTGGCGTTACCGAAAGAGCAGCAAGATCAGGTGAAAGCACTTCACAAAGAGCTTTCTGCACTTGAACTTTCGTATAAAACGAATCTTGGGGAAAACACCGAGTTTGTACTATTTACCATGGAAGAACTCGACGGTCTTCCGGATGATAATCTCTCACAATTAGAAGTCGTCGATGGGAAGTATAAGATGACGTTTAAATACCCGGACGTTGTACCAGTCATCAAATACGCCAAAAACGCAGATACGAGACGTCGCGCGTTTGTCGGCGATCAGAATAAAGCACTTGAGAATTGCGAGATCTTGGCAAAGGCCGTCAAACTTCGTGCGCAGATTGCAAAGATTATGGGGTATAAATCGCACGCGGATTTTGTTCTAGAAGAGAGAATGGCAAAGAAGCCTGAGAATGTCTTGAGCGTATGTTTATCTTTGTGCTGAGCGTGATGATGCTGACTTTGTAGTTTTTGAATGATCTTAGATCAAAGTTGACGGAGGCTGGTAAAGCCGAGATTGCTGTTCTAAAACAACTGAAAGCTACAGAACTTGCCGCAGCTGGCTTAAGTGCGGACGATACATTCAACGTCTGGGATTACCGATACTACGATCGCGTTTTACTCGAAAACGAGTATCAAGTTGACAGCGAGAAAATTAGCGAATATTTTCCTATGCAAGCCACAATAGAGAAAATGCTCGCAATTTTCCAAGACCTTTTCGGACTTTGCTTTGTTGAAATTCAAGGCGAGGAGAGATCTGTTTGGCATGAAGATTGCAAACAATTTTCAGTTTGGCAACGTGTTTCGGAGAATGATGATGATGATGTCGAGTTTATTGGTTGGTTGTATTTCGATTTACATCCTCGCACGGGAAAATATGGCCACGCGGCAAATTTTAATCTGAATCCCGGATACACTGATAAGAACGGAAAGCGCGTATACCCTGTAACAGCACTCGTTTGCAACTTTTCAAAACCTACGGCGACGAAGCCATCGCTACTAAAGCACAATGAAGTTGTCACACTTTTCCATGAATTAGGTCATGGCATTCATAACCTTGTGTCTGTGACGACATATGCTCGCTTCCATGGAACGAGGGTTTCTCGAGATTTTGTGGAAGCGCCGTCGCAGATGCTGGAGTTTTGGTGCTGGGAACCTGCGCAGTTGAAGAGACTTTCGGGACATTATCTTGATCCGTCGAAATCCATCGATGACGATTTAGTTGAGAGAATTGTGAAGAGCAAACATGTGAATGGAAGTCTGTTTGCGTTACGTCAGTTGCATTTTGGATTGTTCGATTTGACGTTACACATGTCAGAAGACGGCGATCTTGATATTTCCAAGCTGTGGAACGAAATGCGTCAAGAGATTGCGCTTTTGCAGCAAGGAACTGAAACCACGCACGGATACGCTTCTTTTGGTCATTTAATGGGCGGTTACGATTCAGGTTACTACGGATACTTATGGTCTGAGGTATTTGCGGCTGATATTTTCTACACGAAATTCCGCGCGGACGCAATGAATAAGAAGTCTGGTATGGAGTATCGAGATGCGATTTTGAAACCTGGTGGGTCAAGAGAGGAAATGGACAGTTTGAAGGAGTTGCTTGGTAGAGAGCCTAACAATTCTGCTTTCTTGCAGGAATTAGGTATTAAAGTGTAAATTTAGCTTGTATGTACATGAAAATAATAGATTTGCTGAAGATGTTCTGATAATGTGGCAATTGTGATAAGAGCTTAAACAGCCATGTATTAGGCTAGACGGCCGTAAACCGCAAAGTAACACCGACGAAAGTTTCGAGAAAGAGAAAAATAAGGTCTCGAAAAAGGAAAGGAAAATTCCCAGCGGCTCAGCGGCGCTCATCTAAAACTGGATCCAGAACAGGGCCGACGCACAGCCCACGTCTTAGATGACTATTATTATGTGAAAATGCGATGAAGATTTTTCTGTTTCTTTTCTCTTTGTCATTTCCTTGTTTTAGTTTGTGACGGGGTTCTCTATTTACTTTCTGTTGTGACTCTTATTTACACAAATGATGACCTGCTTTTTGCTCTGTGAAGGCACCGTTCGCGAGTGACATTCATGACTCTGTTAAAGTTCACAATTACGTGTTGTCATAGAACGTGCCATGAGCGACTGATCACAAATAACCGCAAATTCCGCTTTTTCCCTGCTGCTTTTTTCACCTTGGGCGTCGTCGGTTCTTTTAACAAATCGCAGGCAGCGTGACGTTATAAAAGTCCTGAGAACTGCCAGCTTCTTTCGATTTATTGCTATATTTATATCTCTTGGAAATCGCGGATAAGTCTGTCTTAGTGCTGGGACCGATTTCTTGGAAATACAGGGACTCGCTTATTACGCGTCATTATTTTCCCACCTTGAACTTGCCACGTTCTCTCTGATTCCAAAATACTCATTTACGCAATCACACTCCTGCTCAGCCTTTATCGCTGCTTTTATATTCCATATCCGCAGTTGTCTCTGATTTTTTTGTTTTTCTCCTGAGTTACGAGTTGTCAGGGCCGGTAAATCTTATATAATTATATCTCCCACGCGATAACTGCATATATCCACGCGCACACACACACACACACACACATGCACATGGCTTTACAATCAGTACCCTCGCATTCATCCTCAGATGTACAAACACTTTTGATGCCAGAGACAACAGATGCGTCTGGAAACCATATAAAGATCTCTCTGGATCAATCATACCTGGATCATCCTGATCCGCTCCAGAAAGACGACATGGCAATGAAATCTACCCCTTTGCTCTCCTTACAAGTTGAAACGCCAGTACTACGGCCATCATTTGCGCGATCGACGTCATCTTTATCTACAATATCATCAGTCAGTTCAGAGTCCACGCTTTCTCTAGATCAACCCGTAAATGGGGCACAACCACCATTACCATCACTGAGTAATAGCGACTCGCCACTAACTTGCACCAAAACAGACTTACTGGCATACAAAGACCGCGATCTTTTGCGGGATATGACACGAGCTACAGTTGGTCCTATCACCGTCAGCGATATCATTGGAAATTCTCAAGAAGTATATGAAACAAGGGGACGAGGCTTCACGAAAGATTACGATAAGCCACGAGTGCTGGAACGCTCGTCTGCTCCTCGCAAGTTTAGTCGCATCCCAGATATGCATTGGTTAATGCGAGTTAATGAAAAACTTGAGCAGTATTTACGTTTGCAACAGCTGGACCAGCGAGAGGAACAGAATGGATATTACAATGAAACTTTGGTGAATGCAGTTTACGATGACGAGGATTATACAAACAATCACAACGACGACGACGACGAAGAAGAAGAAGAAGAGGGTGAAATCTATCTCTGCGAAGAACCGGAAGAAATGCAGCATGAGCTCGATAGCAGAGGTCGACCGATTCTGAGAATTCTTACAAATTTCAAGAATGGCGGGTACAAATTCGACGACGAAGACACTCGCACAGGACGAGGAGGCTACTGCGATTAATTGATAACTATTCAGTAAATTTTATTTTTATGTTCAGGTGTTTTATTTTGGTTGCTATGAGATGGATGGTCTGGATTGGGATTTTAATTGGATTTTAGTGCTTGCGGAGGTGTTTTGAATGCATTATATTACGGGCGTATTTCATTAAAGTGATTTGTTTTAAAAGAGAATAATCTAGAAATTTGTCATATTTTTCCTAACGAAGAGTTAGACGATTGTAAGTGTGATTGTTTATTGTCCGCGTAGGAAAGGAATCACATTACACCATATGTCAAAAAAGAAAAAAAATAAACATCGGTTGTAGATTAGATAAAGTGTACATGTCTGTCTCACCAAGAACCCCTGTCGATCAAAGTGTCCACGCGCTCTAAATTCGGCAGTTTGTTTTCTTAGCCGCACCGCTCTGAATAATCTCGACTACAGAAATTTAGACGACTCTTATCACAGTTGTGTGACGGCTTTTCTAATCGGTTCACTATGAGGTTATACACTAATGAACTCAAGATTTTAATAGCTCGCAGATAAAAATAGTAAGTAACGCTGGTACTTCTCGTCTGAGTTGTGCTATTAAATAAATGCCACGCGAACGTTGCTGAGAACGTTAGTAAGGGGAATCGCGTGATCCCGTGACTTCGCGATCTCGAAAAGTCAAGATCCCAAGATCCCACGATCTCCACAAGTCTACTCACGCGACCAGATTACAACGCAAAAGCACTTTATGACGAAAGCAGCGCATAATTCATCGCAAATGATATGCCAGCAAGCCACATAATATGTCTCAATACGGTTGTGAGTTCCTCAAGTTGCCGGTTTGGGCAAAGTTTGGTCGGATCAGGGATGCGCTTTGCCGACATCTCTCCGGGGCAAGTCAATAGCGGGGGGAAATCTGACTCAGCGATTACCAATAAAACAAGTCTCAGCATAGGAAAAACTAACAGGTTACCGGCCTTCGGATGTTTAATCTGGTCGATGCTCATTATGCATGACGTCCACCACTAGTCACTACAAATGCCCGTTTCTTGTAGTAACGAAAACAAACTGCACTTTGTAGATACCAAAAATGAGAGCTATGTTGCAAAAGATATGCCTCCGCAGCTTTCTCCAGATTACGAGTGCGGGGATGCGGCGGTCCGCGATGTGCTCCGAGGCAGGTCCGGTTGCCTGCTGAGCCGCACACTGTCAGGTTCTCGGTCCCGTTCTACCTTCACCCACCGCCGGTACAAAAACAAGGCCAATTAAGCCAAAATAGATGACATGGCTGCTGTAAAGCTGTTATAAGGGTTTGTTTGCCGAGAAAAAAAAAGGTTTGATTCAGTGGCGGCTGAGGCGGGTCTGCGAATTCGCGGATCACGGAACTGGCTTCTGCGCGCGTTTGCAGAGGCTGTTTGAGTGAGGTCATCGGCCACGTCGGCGCGCTGCACGTCGAAGCTTTTCTTTAGCAGAGCGGTTACTGGCTAACCGAGGATCTTTAATTATATATTACCGGTCTGCCTCCCGGTTTCTTATCTTTTCTCGTTGTTTCTGTATCTGTTTGACTGAAATATCAAATATCACTACTACTTCTGTTTACTACACATTCATCTCTGCATTTTCATTCGTATTAGTTATTAATACGTATACACCCTCGTTTTATTGCTTTCTTGCATTGTTTGGGTTATAGACTTGTCCTGTTTACTCATACATTTACGTTTTTATAGATTTGCTCAAAATGCCTATCTCACCTATGGTTCGTGTCCTTCGTCTTCATGGTGGTTAGTCACCTAAGTATCTGCTTTTATTGTGCTTTTTATACTGATCTTTCTTTGCTCTCTGCTAAAGTATGATTCCGTTGATCCTCTAGAACCTTATGATCACGAGCTACTTTCCTCCGCAGATGATGACTACTTAGACGAACCTTTCCCCGAAGGATGTCATCCCGGTGTCTGCGGACTTTGGAAAAACCCTTACTTTAAGGAAACTTCCGTGCAAGAGTCCACCGAGTTCGACGATGGTGTGCACGAAGAAGTTCAAGGCCATTTCGTTGAATACGTCAGAAAAGTCGAGACTTCGGAATTGTCGCATTCATCTTCGCGCTCTTCTGAATCAGGAAGCGTCGACAACAGTCGTCGTAACAGCGCATCGTCCTACGCCAGCAGCGCTACGGCCTCTTCCGTTGGCCACGATCAGATCAAGAAGCACGCTTCAGAATAAATGCTATATTCAACTCTTGAGGTTTTTATCTTTTTACTTCTTTTGATTTGTTCTTTGATGTATATAAAACATTGGTAATGGGATGTTTCGTGGTAGTAGCTCCACGTTAAAACTATCCTGGTCGGTTGTTGGTTTGGTATACGGGTTTTTTCTTTTATTTGGTTTATCGGTCTTTTATTCTATTCTTTTGCTATTAGGTACACTAGGTTAAGGTTAATATCATTTTTTTATAACACAAGTTAATGGAAATTTAATGATTTGACGAGGTTGATAAAGTACAAACGGGTTTTGGGTTAAGTCGAGCTTAAACATCCAACCAGTATGAACTACGAACTTGTGCATACATCAAATGCGTGATTTACGAGCAGAACCCGACTGATGGAAGATGAAACTTTTTAGTAAATATAGTTAAACATATTCTTATGATAATTGATAAACTTTTGAGAATTTGTTTAAGATAATACTGTTACTCGTAGTCTTTTTCTCAATCCGTAAGACGTTGAATAAGTCGTTTTACAAGTTTTCGTTTGATTTTGAAGACGTCCCGTACTCCCAGCTACACTTCTACTTTACAGACTTCAATTTCTGAAAATCATCAAAGCTCGTATTCAATCATCGAGTTGAATGCTTGATATTTACACATACTATCTACTGAAAGTGGGCTTACTGCTCGATCCTCTTGAAAATAGTCTGGGTTTATTGGATATTTTTGCTGATTTCAATACAAACACAGTTTATGAGTTTATCTTCGGTACATTATCGTACATTTTAATTAGAAGTAAGTACATGTCTTCCATCTTAACAGGAATTCTCAACAGTCACAATCGACTTTGGAATCTTTCCATCCAAAAACTCTTTCAAGTTCTCCACTGTAGCAACCGCGATATTATCCAAAGCTTCTTTTGTTAAAAAAGCTTGGTGACCAGTAATACAAACGTTATGGAAAGTCAATAGTCGCGAAAAAGTATCATCTTGAAGAACATCGTCGGAAGTATCTTCAAAATATAAACCGCTTTCATTTTCGTAAACGTCCATTCCTACTTGACCAATTTTTCCATTTTTAAGGTACTTGATCAATGCAACGGTATCAATAAGGCCTCCTCGAGAGGTGTTAATAATCATTACCTATGAATATTAGCGTAAAGTCATCAGAAAAACTTAAGCAAAACATACGCCTTTTTTCATCTTTGAAAGTGTGTCGGCATTGATCATATGGAATGTAGATGGCATCAATGGGCAATGGAGTGATATGATATCAGAAGTAGACAATAACTCTTCCAATTCAATATACTTCATTCCAGCCTCAGTAGCCAACTCAACGTTCGGATAAGGATCGTAGCAGACAACCTCAGAACCAAATCCATTACAAATCTTACCAGTCAATCGACCAATTTTGCCTGTACCAACAATACCAATTCTTTTCTTGTACATATCGAATCCAGTCAATCCTTCCAAAGAAAAATTTCCCGATCGCACTCTCGAGTATGATTTGTGTAAATTGCGATTTAGCATCAGCATCAAGCCAATTGCAAATTCAGCCACTGCATACGGCGAATATGCAGGAACTCTAGCTACCTTGACTCCAAATTTCTCTGCAGCAGCAATATCAACATTATTAAAACCAGCACATCTAAGAAGAATATACTTCAATCCCTTTGCAGCTAAGATCTCGATGCTTTTGGCAGTGAGATCATCATTAACAAATACACAGATCGCATGGTACCCTTCAGCGATAATTGCTGTTTCGTCATCAAGTCGAGTTTGATAAAATGTATGACTGATTTTTTCTTTTTCGAGGATAGGTTCCAGATGTGCTACATCGTATTTCTAGTTGGTTGTTAGTGTTGGGCGGGGATCCGGATCATGCAAGAGTAAACTCCACCTTTGTAGAAAAGATCGCGAGGCGAAAGCTACATAATTATAAAGATATATTAGACTCAAAACAGCCAATCAACTTGTGCATGTGCGCAATTGCATTATATATACTGACCTCTCATCTTCGACAACCATTGTGAATCTGGATCTATTGATAACTAGTCAATGCGGGTCACCCACACTTTCACTAAATTGATTAGCGCCTACACAATCGCTAAAATACTGAAGCATACAGAGGAATTAAATCTACCTGTACTATAATGAGCCAATAAATGAACAATTGACAAAATCTGATCCTTTGAGGGTTTTATCACAACGCTGGCAGCCGCAGAGCTTGTTATCGCATCACACGAGGCGAGGCGCGGCGCGATGCCGGTCGCCGAGCGGTCAAGTTCTTTCCGGATGACTACCGATTTATATGACTATTTTACCCATTAACCACAAAACAGACGACGTTTTTGATCAATCTAGAATTTTTGTTTGGATTTTTTGATACAGAGTTTTGCAGTACGTAGCAAAAATGGCTGAGAATTGTAAGGATCTATAATTTGCTTATTTTACCACTAAGGTCCATTGGTGCCAACCAGGAACTCTTGTACCTGACGCTTTTGTTTCAATCTAAGCTACTCAAATCGTCATCTAAAAAAAAAATACTCAATTCTATTAACGCCATAACAAAAGCACATATGATACATCTAAAGTTCTCAGTTTACATTTCACCGCACTCAATGATGGTGATATCGAATGGTGTAGGTCTATCGGTGTCATCAGTCGGCACATGCTCAATTTTTCGAACGACATCTCTCCCTTCAACCACGCGTCCAAAGACTACATGCTTTCCATCAAGATGCGGTAAAGATGCACAGGCAATGAAAAATTGACAGCCATTGGTATTGGGACCTGAGTTTGCCATGGAGACCGAAAAGGGCTCGTCTATAATTGATGATTAGTATAAACAATCAAATCGCGCAACGGTAATATGGACGTACGCTTGAATTCAAAACTTTCGTCCGCAAATGTTGTAGTGCCGTAAATTGAAGTTGATCCTGTTCCGTTGTGTCGTAGAAAATCACCGCCCTGAATCATAAAATCTTTGATCTACTCAAATAAACAAAGGATTACTCGTTAGTCTCAGTTGTGTACTAGGAATGAAAACAACATACCACCCGATGAAATCGTGACCCTTTGTAACCTTGTGGTATTCCGTTCACTTTGTATTCACCTGTGCACAGTTGTCTGAAGTTTTCAGCAGTTTTAGGTAGTTTGTCCTTGAACAATTCGATTTTTATCCGACCCATTCTCTGTCCTTTGGCATTCATTAGCAACAAATATTAATATTATTTTTTAAAAGTTACCATTTAAACCAATCTAGCAAAGCAAAAAAATGTGTATTAGCATGATTCGATTAATCCCAAACACAAAGTACATACATCAAAGAAGACGATTGGGTTGTGAAAATCATATGGCACATTTGCAATTGATGTCAGTGAGTTCACAGATTTTACTGGAGCAGCAGAAATAGTAGACATATCAATCTAAATGTCTAAAAATAACAAGATGTAGAAGCTAAAGTAATCAGATCCAAACAAAGTATAGACGCGAAAATTAGGATCTCACAAGTTCTCAAGTGAAAATAAAAATAAAGTTTATAAACTTTAAACTTTCCAGAAGTTGGGAGATGGCGGGCGAGCTCGGGGAAATGATGCGATGACGTCAACTGCGTATTGCGCCATAATAATATAATAATATTATGCTATCGGCTTGCTCGTGTCAAGCCGTAAAAGATTTAATTAACCTTGCTGACCTAGAAGAACAAAAGCATTTGACATATCTTTCGTCTATATCAATTTTGAAATAAAGAATTTCAGAAATCTTTTATCTGAGAATTACTCTCTTTTATTGTAACTGATGGTGACAGCGATTCACACTGTCACTTTCACACTTTTCTGGGGACCATCTTATTCTGGGTTCAAAACAACTTGACTGTTCATTGTTTTACCTCAGTATTCTAAATACCAAATTATACTTATTTGAAACCCGGATGACCGCTCATCTGTGTAATTAATCATCAAACCGTTCGATAAAATATCACAGACCAACTCTGATATCAATTTAACCGAGAGTAAATTACTCAATCGATAATCACAGCAACTTTTATCTTTTGTATCCCTTTGTATTATTTTTGCGAATAGTTTCTGTCGAAGCCGATTGTTGTAATTGTCATCTAGTTCCGCCGGCCAAGACCTGTATTTGAAATCTTGCTGATTTACGCTGGGCAAAAGAAAAGGAAGAGCATCAGCGCATGACCCCGGTATCAACTCTTTCCTTCTACTGATTTCTCTCTACTATTGGTCTAAGACTTTGTAACCATTTGCAAAGACTAGCCTTTTAGTGTTTGGACTATTTGTGCTTCATCACTTCTTACTGCAAAGGAATAATAGCAGAGCCGAATGTCATCAACTGCTAGTGCCGACCCGATTAGTTCGGGAACAGCGACTAGTTCGCCAACGCCATCCCCTTCTGAAAACCGTGGTACTGGGCTATCTCCTACACGATCTCCTGGGCTATTCTATTTTTGTATTGTTTTTGGAGTGTTAATGGTAGTTGTTTGGTATCGTATCCGTTGAAATATTAAAACCAAGTGATACTAACTTTGTTCTAGGACATTTGTGATTTTGAAATATTGTGTCTTCCGACGACGAAGAGCGAATGTTGGTCTTGATGGAGATGACCAGGGATTCATTATTCCTTATGAAGTACATGGTTACGATCTTGGAGTGATACGAGCACCAGGAGCCTATGTTCGACCTCGCCGAGTACGAAAACTACTTAGTTTGACTGAAATCGACGAACGGTTTCCTTTGCAAAAATACAAAGTCTGGAGGGCTGAAAGAGAACGTGCAGGGTTACCTATGGAAGGAGGAGTTGCACCTGCATCAGTAGCTGCGAGTCGTGCTCCTAGTGTTAAAAGTGTTAAAGTGCATGTTTTGGACGGCGAGGAAAAACAGGAAATACTTGAGAGATCGACTACGGTTGCTTCGAGTTCCGATCCAGTTGTTAATCGCAATCGTCATGATGAAGATGATGCTATGATCTCCAACACTCTGACTACGGACACGACTGAATTGGATACTGCTACCACAGTCATCGATGCAAACACTGGTGCTGCTGAAACTGATTACAAGTACACCGAAGATGATAAAGTTCGCGCACATCCCAATATGGAACAGTTGCCCGACACCGACGAGTCTGGCGACGTCTGTGTTATCTGTCTTGAACCTCTTGAAGATGACGATGAAATCCGTGGATTGACATGTGGACACGCCTTCCATTCATCATGTATCGATCCTTGGCTTTCTGCACGCAGAGCTTGTTGTCCTTTGTGCAAGGCAGATTATTTCATTCCTAATCAAGAAGCCCAAATTCCAGCACCTCGTGAAATGGAGCAACATCGAACTACAGCAGTAATCGGTGGTCACAGAGTTCGCTATCCCGTTACCGCTGGTGAAGAAACTAATATGTCTTCAGTAGAGGGGCGTACGATGTGGCAAGAGTTAAGAAGCAACAGATTTGTCAGGGCTCACTTACCACGAATTGGACGCCGACGAAATCATGATGTCGAAAGTGAGGCCGGTCGAACACCAGAGGAAATTGAGCAAAGCCAGAGAGAAGCAAGAAGACTTAGGCTTGAACAGAGAAGATTACGAAGAGAAGATGAATACGAACGACAAAGAAGAGAAGAGGAAAGTAATGCGCAGGTAGTCGGGCTGGGATTACACAGTGCAGTTATATAAGTAAAATGAGGGATTTTCAGATTTATGTATATGTATGAACAGTATGCTTTGTTTGTTAATGATCGGGTTTATGATGTGTATGTAAGGAGTACAAAGGGTTTCGAAGAGTTTGTTTTTCTGTAATTGATATGTGAGTTTGTATTGTAATGACTTGAGGAGTTTAGTATATGAGGCGTTTTCTCTAGTTTAGTACATTGAATATAGCAGTAATAGCAAGTAACGAAAAGATGTGATTATACAGCCTCAGCGTATCAAGTATGTTCTGTTCACTTTATGCAGAAATGAAATCGTAGTAAACGATAGAGTCACTGCCTCAAACTAAAATCCATAAACAATTTCTGCAAAGCCCAGATTGCCGCAAAACAGACACAATAACCGAGCCAAAAACAGTTCACGTTCTAGAAACTACTCAAGAACAAAAAAGAAAAGAACAAAAAAGTCGGCAATATAGTGATGTGGAAATGAGGACAAGCGCGCGCTTGCCATTATCAATGATGAAAAATCAATGAAGTAAAGAATAGGAGTGACTTTTGAATTGTGGATGCATGTAGACAGACGCATTAGTTTATTGTATTAGTGAGTCGTTCAAGGTATAATAAATTAGTTGTATAAATACGACATAGACGATATTAAATCTAATCAGCCGTTTATACTAGATGATGGTCGGTTTCAAACGAATGACTTTGGAATCAACTAAAATCAAGGGAGTCAGCATTTAATTACTACCGAAAAAAAACCGAGTGCTGTCGCGATTTGTGAAACTCTAGAAAAGTCAGGGTCAATATCAATGCTTAATGACGTTTGTCCATGCGTAGACGTCGGACAAGTGTTAATAAAAAGTGAATCAGGAGCAACACAAGAATCCCGCGTACAAAATCTTTGAATCATAACGTACACTGATAATAAATATATTGCTGTAAGACAAGATTAGTGCTTTTGATGTGGCAGTCAAAACATATTGGTTGTGGTTGTGTGACGTTGCACGGAAGAACGTTGTTGCGCAGATGCTAGTAACACTCCTATCATTGGTCACTCATCCCGGAAATAATGTCATGCAGATTGTCTTCTGAGACGAACGTTGAGAGTTAAGTGCAACACAATCACCATATCAACCAAAAGGAATCGAAACCAATTGAAACAGCTCTGGGAAAACAAATATTTAGAAATAAAAACCTTTAATGCAGCACGATTAATCATCTTTTAAAAATACGCCTACTTACCTTAGCAAACAAAAGGGACACAAAAAAGGGCCAACTAGCGCTGCTAAAACAGTCTTTTAAACAACGCCATTCAAGTTAAGGGTCCCCTTTTCTAAAAGTAAACGCGTTCGTGCGTTCTGCCACACGCACGCGCGTGGCGTGTATAATAATCGTTACATTTACGTGTAAACGTGTACAGGAGTCCGTGTGTTCGAACGCGTGCGTGACCTTTAAACCTTCTTTGCTTTCTATTGGTCTGCAGTAAACGACGATGACAGATTGCGCGGTAAATATGTGGCTTCTAGTAAAACTTGTATGTGCTCTGCTATTTACATTTTTTTTGTGGGATGGCACGGACCACGACACGCGAAATGTAACGCGGTGCGCGTGGATCCTGAAAATCAGGAACTTTAAGTTGAAAGTTTAAGCTGAATTTACAGTTTATCTTACTTCACAAGACAAAATGTGTAATTGTTAAAGAAATTCTTATTTGCGGTTTTTGAGTGGAAAGTTGCTGACAATGCAATTGGATGAACAAGTAATTGAAGAGAAGTTGGAAGATCGGGATTGTAAGCTACAAAGGGTGGGTTGTCCCAAGGTGTAGAATGCCAGGGACCGAACTCAAAAAACACGTAAATACAACTACGAGCGCAAGAAGAGAGAACGCATTCAGACGCGTAGCAACTTTGGGAAATGAGATGAACGAGATGAGAACAGATTCTTGACAATGCAGCGGCGCCTACACATTCATTTGAAGACAGGGAATGTTTGCGTCTATCGAGTTATGGTAATTTAGATCTGAGCTTTCTGTGAAAAACGCGGTTGTCGCGTTGTCGACACAAACCGCTTATGACGTTTGTTATTATTTTTATTTTTTTGCATGTGGAATTCAAATCAAACTCAAGGCCGGGCAGAACAAAGTTTTAAAGAAATGGCAGCGCGAACAGCGGCACCGGCACCTGCACCATAAGCTGTAACACAAAACAAATTGCGGCAAATAAGCAGCTACTATTTTTACAGCATTCACGATAGCATATACAAAAGTGGGAACTCAGCTGTAAAACATTGTTTCACTGTGATTTCATTTAAATCTGGAGTATTGTCTTGACTTTGCAGCATTTCTGTCCCGAAATCAAGCGAGATGAAGCGACATACCAAATGTCAAAGTCACAACACAAAGTGAGCTATGCAAAAAAATGATCAGGCTGCGCGGCTTTGTGAGTCGAGTCACGAATGTCGAGCTTTGGCCGTCGTCATTCTTTCTTGAGCTTTTCCGTTCACTGCTGAAGACTTACGTTTTTAAATTTGCATTGGTTTTTGAGTGTGCCGCCTTGAATGTTGTCGTCGGAATCTGAAGATGAATGGAGGCGCACGCCGTCATTAAACAATGAGATGAGTCTGTTACGACTGACAACAGCGACCGGAGCACGACAATTCCAGCATAAGCTGAATGTGTGCAGCGATTTGTGTCGGCGCTGAACATTTGCACAAATTAAGTACTGATAGATAATAGTTTTTCTATTGGACGAGCTCTTGCGAAGAGCAAGTTGTAGAGTTACAAAACTAGACGCTGAAGCCCTTACCATTGCAAGTATTTTTATCCCTTTGTCTGAAATCGAATTATGGGTTCTCCTTCCAGTCAGAAGGGGTCCTGCGCAAGGAGTTGGGAAAAGAGGAGAGAAGGAGAAACAAGGCTTCTGGCAGGTGCGGCTTTGTAAACAAAGAGTCTGTAAAACGGGCGCGAGTTTACAGAAATAAAAAGCCGCTAAAGTCCGCACGTCGAGCACCAGGAAAAGAAAAGATACTCAGAGGCAAGGGCGACTTAGTGCGGCGCGGACTGGGCGCCAGGGGCAACGCGACTGAACGATCGACTTGTCAGATCTGGTGCGTTGTTTATAGTCGATAGTCGAAGAGCTGAAGTGGGGCTTGTTTAGTTTGTGGGTTGAAGAAAACCTCACAGTAGGCATTAAATAATAAGGTGAATGGTAAACCAAACAGACAAGATAAACAGCACACATTTAGGAAGAAACGACATTGCGCGCGCTGGGACATTCCTCGGGGGAAGCGAGGCGCACGCTAAGCGATGATGTCACATACTCGTGCTCATGCCCATGCCCAAGCCCAAGCAAGCCCGCGAAGAGATGAAACCAGCAGCCCGGGGAGCAGGCCGCGTGCTGTGCGAGTGCGATGAGACTGTGCAACAAGAGCAGAGCGGGTGCGAGGGCGATCTACAGGGAGACTTCTCAGTTGGCGTTAGTTATAAAGACGACGTGTTTGCTGTCTGTTCAATGCTACTGCTGCTATTCCACCCAGCATCTGCCGCATCCTGAACAAGGCTGTCTCGCCAGTCACAAATTCCTAAACTAAACTCGAGCCGGCGTCTGAAACTGGAGTCGAGAGCTGAGTCGACTGCGGCGGGCAACAACAGACACAGACGCACATTCCGCGGCGGCCACATTCCTCTGCGCTCACCGAAACCCATCGCGGCTCAAAACCCTCTTCTCCTTCGAGCGCCTCGACGCCGCAGATCCACAAACCGTCCCTGCGACGGCCCTTTTTTTAGTTTTTCCTCTTTATTAACTTCCCGTTTCCCTCCTCCGCCTCTGTCGTCCTGTTTACTTGTCTTCAGTTGTGCCTTTCTCCCGCCATCACTCTTCCCTCGCCTTTACCCCGCCTGTCGCGTCTCTCTCTAGTCGCGTCTCACAAGTAGCTCCTTCCTGAGCATCATAGTCATTCTTTCCTCCTGTCTTCTGCAGCTTGATTTCTGTTTTTCTCATCGCCATTACACTATCACTCACCTCATACATACTCCCAATACCAAATCATACAATGCTTGCATCTCCTGCTCAACAACAACAGCAGCAGCAGCAACAGATCTTCTCGGCCAAACACCTTCGTGCCTCACGTCTATACGACATTGAGCGTCGTACCGTCGCCAAAGTTGAAGATGAATACCGCGATGAAATCACCGCCCAAATGGTCAAACTTGACGTGAGTGATCCCGTCTACTGACGTGTTTATCGCGTTCATCGCGTTCTAGACGCGTGCTAATCCGCTTTATAGCTTGACACAACGCCCGATGTCGCCATGATTGAACTTCAACCTGAGATTGAATGGTACATGCGTCCTTACCTCTTAGACTTCCTTGTTGAATCTCACCTTTCCCTTCGACTTCAACCGCAGACCTTGTTTCTCGCTGTCAATCTTTTCGATCGCTACTGTTCTCTTCGCGTTGTATTCAAGAAGCATTATCAACTAGTTGGATGTGCTGCTCTCTGGATCGCATCAAAGTACGAAGATAAAAAGGATAGGGTACCAACTGTTCGTGATCTCAAGATCATGTGCTGCGATGCCTACGAGGAAGATATGTTTGTTCAAATGGAAGGTCATGTTCTTAATACCCTTGATTGGTCTATTGGTCATCCTACAGCCGACTCATTCCTGAAGCAGCGTCTAGGACACAATTGCAGTCCAACTCTTCAATATCTTGCCCTTTATCTTTGTGAAATGGCCATGTTTCACAAATCTTTCCTCTCTTTCCCTTCTCATGTCATTGCATCATCAGCATACATTGTTGCACGACATATCCTCATGTGCAGCAATGCCCAATTAGTAGCTGGCGCTGATTCTTTTACATCGGCTGCCACCAGCTCACAAGAAGCGCAGTGCGTTTCTTTACTTTCACAGTTCCTCATGCATGTACCTAGCCAGTCTTTACAGAAGAAGTATGCATCAACATCGTTTTCACAAGTCGCGCTTATTTTACAAGACTTTGTCGCGCGCCAACAAAATCATACTTCAATGCCACCTACACCACCACCAACATCCGATTCTCTCTTACCAAAATTTGACTGCGCTGAAAACAGAGGCAAAGAGGAAATGTGTAATGATCATGAATACTCCAATGGTGGTCGATCATACATGACACCACCATGCACACCAGCTGATGTTATGTGCAAAACTGAATTTCCAGCATCATGTTAGATCTCATTATTATCGGTTTATTGTTCCATATATTGCAAAGTCTTTTACTATTTACTTTGACTTGAAGTCAAAGACGTGTATATTTATAATTATACTTGTGTTTGCGCTTGCTTGCGTTGGGTGTTTTGTTTTTACTTTTGTTATTTACTTGCTCGGATACCGTTGCTATAATATGTTTTCAATCGGCGTTTCTAATTTTTTCATGGATGGATCACTTTTTTTATTTATTGCGTGCTTTTGACGAGTCTCTCGATTCTTTGCTCAGACCAGCCACATTCCTTTTTAGCTAAAAGCATTTTTTTAATGGTCTTATCTGAATCATTTTTATGAGGTTACGATCATCCAACTACTTTACACTCTTTTGTCAAATTGATTAATGATCATGCTCGTCATTTGTTTTACTTTTATTGTTATCTACTACAAGTTATTTAAATCGGATTGTAATTTTCTTCATTTCAAGATAACTATGTGACATATTCTGCACTAATATATTAGATAAACGTACTTTAAATCGTTTACACTATTTTTAGACTTTGTCTCATTTCTTTCACAGCTTGATTTCATTGAACTTTAGAGAGAGTTAACTGCGAGATGTTGTAGATCGTAGCTACATGTAGGTCATATGTAGTAGAATATAATACTATACTCGTCGTTTGCAGCCATCTCGCTTTACTTTTCCGGGCATCGCTGAATTCAGTTAATTAAACACACACATTTGTTGCCGGATCACTTTTACCACTGAAATGTAAATGACAAAACTTTAAATTGTATTTGAGAGTAATATCTGCCGTCCGAATTAGGAAATCAAAGAATGAATCGGATATTTGCGATGCTGCTCAGGCAATTTATAAGGAGCTAAAAGTTATAAATGGGTCTGTGTCGAAGGCGGATCACAAATCTCATTTTAATTCATTTTGATCCTTTTATAATGACAGCATTCTGTCTTCTATCAACTCTCTCACACACAGTTAGTTTTACCAATCTTTTAGCGGTTGGAATTTGAACTATAAATAGACAGTTTATCGAAATTGTCGAATCCTTTTTTTCAAACTGATGAAAAATAAAAACATAAAAAGCAAAGAACGGAAAGAAGTAAAACTATACAAAGCTATCTTGACCCAAAAACAAAAAAAAAAATTGCAAACCTTGCTAATAAAACAATATGTAAAACGGAACTAAGACCAAGACCACAAATTCTTAACAAACAAAACGAAAGCAGAACGAGTTGTTGTTATACTATATTTGCATTGTCATCGTCATCAACTCCTCTTCCCATGTACAATAAACTGGCACTGCTCCGAACTCTGATTGGCGTATTACTGCCAGCAGGAGATCTACTTCCGCCAATAACTTGAGATGACAGATTAGTTGTGCTCCAACCTGCCCTTCGTGACGTTAATAAAGAAGCTGAAGAAGTTGATCTTGTCAGACCATTAGAGAAAGTCTCTTCATATTTTATTGGTTCTTCGTCATCGGATGATGAGAGAAAATCAAATTCACTGATTCGATCAGGTGCTGATGCTTGCCAGACTCTTATATTCGGTAAGTGACTTTGCGCTTCATAATCTCGTCTTCTTCGAAATCCTTTCGCTGTTCTTCGCGCATCTTTGAATGCTTTGAATGAAATACCAACTGCTGTCCATAAAAATGCAATACCCAACACATTCCACGACACAGGTGTCGAAGCTAAAACAATATCCTCGTTTAGCTGTAAATGCACAATTGATGCCTGTACACATGTGAAAATTGCTCCTAGCAGTAATGAAATAGTGCAGATCTTTGTTGGTCTTCGTAAAGACCGTCGTACTAATTTTGAAGATGAAGTTTTGCCTCCTCGTTTAATATGATGCCGAAGCGTTAATAGAGATGAAGTTGAAGCCATGAAAGCCACAAGGTATAATATACATGAAAGATAAGATACTATTTGTGGGACTGTGAGCACAGATTCAGAGGCAGGGTATACATTTTTTGGAAGAAATATGTTACTTTGCATTTCTTTAATTTTGAACAAAGATGCTTTGCTACTTGCAAGATCCGAGAAAAGTATTTCAGGAAGATTGAAGAAAAATAAAAGTGGCCGAGACGGACATGTGCTTTGTGATAAAGTTGATGAGCAGTACGTCCATATTCCGACGTAGTATTCTTCTGGTAATCCGACTGACGAAGGCGGAGATGGTGTGAGTTTCGGCAACGAAGAACCTAATTCTTCAACTGATATCTAAAACAAAGACAAATCAGCTACTTTGCATTGATCTAATAGAACAGTGTGAACTAACTACCTTGTAGATCCATAGCGCACCAACGGATGGATACGGAACGCTAATAACGATTGCCAAACAAACAAGAAACAATAAAATTGTGCTCTGCTTTGTTAGTTTCTGTTGATTTCGTAGCATATAGCAGTTTGTGAATCTCACCTGCACGGGTACGTCTTTCGGGGACATCGAGGTGCTCATTCCTGACTACTTGGCCTTAACTTCGTCTATTGAAGCCTCTCGTCGTCCCACGATTACAAATAAAAGACGATTAAAACACAAAATTCTTCAGTTCTAGCAGTAATTTTTAGTCTCTTTGCATGCTGAATTAAATCAACTTTGTCAATTTCAAAAGAGCAATTTATTGAAACGGCGAGTAGGGTATTAGCGTCTTATACGAAGCCAAGTTATCGATTAAGTCAACGTAGTTAATGACAACGAGCGAGCACTATTTGTTTATTATCACAGTCAATTGTGTGACTTTACACCCTACTACTACAAACTATCAACCATATACGAAACTACAACAATTTTTTTCCGAAATCCCGCCAATAAATTAGAGTGGTTGCACCATTTTATCAAGAACGATCTAGGTTCCTATTCCAATCAGGTTCCGCACGGTCGCGGCCTCGGGCCCCGCCTTTCTATTTGCTCACAGCAAACAAGGGTTCTGTGCATTATTAAAGTTTCAAGATTTCCGAATGAAGAAGCCGCTGCGGCGCGAAGGGTTTGGTGAAGTTTTGAGTTTTGAGTTTTGACGAGCGCAACTCACGAAAAAGAAGTCGAGGAAAAAAGTTCGGGTGGGACTCTAACTACGTTGTTCACGCCCAATTACAGAATCAGAGTATTTCGATAATTAATTCAGAAAGAAATTACGTCAGAATATTTATTCTGACTTTTTTTTTTCTCTTTTATTTGTCGAAATGTCTGGCGCGGTTGTATTTCGACGCGTTGCGATTTCCTCACGGAGTCTTTTCGCCAGCAGCAGCAACTGCAGCAGCAGTATCACGTCTTCAGTTGCCGGATTCCATAATTCAGCTTTCCTGCTTGCGAAAAATTTACCAAAGAAGTATGAGCGAGTATATTTACCTCGGGATGCGTCATTAGAGAAGATGGGTCTTGATACAGCTCATGCAGCAGTAGCGAGAACTACTCAAGTTGCGGATTCAAGTAATCTCACTACTGGAATATACGATGAAGATGAGAGTTTACTTGCTGGAGACGGAAAGATTCTCAGAAAAGAGGCAAAGAAAGTTGTCATCAAGAAAAAGAAAGCTCGGTCTCCTGGTCTTCGATGGTTTCGCAGACCTGTACATGAACATCTCTGGAAAGGAGACCCAGTACGAAAGTTAACTGTCGCCAAACGTAAAACTGGTGGACGAAATCACACTGGTCGTCTTACATCGAAGAATGTTGGTGGTGGTCACAAACGAAGAATACGTCTGGTTGATTTCAAACGATTAGATAGTGGTGTTAATACTGTTGTGCGAATTGAATATGACCCCGGTCGTACTGCCCACATCGCCCTTCTTCACAATGAACAAACAAACGAGCTTTCTTATATTCTCGCGCCGGAAGGTTTACGTTCTGGTGACCGAGTAGAGAGTTTCAGAGGGGGAATTCCCAAAGAGCTTTCAGATTCCGTTGATTCTGCGCTCATCTCTGCGCGAACTAATCGACTTGGAAACTGTCTTCCTCTTTCTCTTGTTCCAATTGGCGCAGTTATCCACTCAATTGGTCTCAAGAAAGGCGGTAGAGGAATTCTTTGCCGTTCCGCAGGATCATTCGCTCGATTACTATCCAAGGACGACGCGAAAAAGCGCGCTGCTGTTCGTTTGAAATCCGGAGAAGAGCGCTGGGTACCACTCGATGCATGTGCTACAATCGGCGCAGTTAGCAACCCTGAGAATATCTTCTTGTCATTGGGTAAAGCTGGTCGTTCTCGTTGGCTCGGAAGAAGACCTCATGTTAGAGGTATGGCTATGAACGCAAATGAGCATCCTCATGGTGGTGGTCGTGGTAAGAGTAAAGGTAACGTGCCTTCGCAGAGTGCTTGGGGTACGTTGGCGAAGGGTTACAAGACTCGCTTTGGTAAACATATCAACAAGAACAAGATCCGTGACAGAGTTAGAGGGTTTGAGAAGAAACAGAAGAGAGTCGCGTAATGTACATAAATACGAATTGCAGTTTTCAATTGTTTTTATAGGTTGATTTGAATAAATGTATATACTATTCTACAATATGGACGATGGCTTTGAACTTGTTTCGTCAGAGGACGTTACAAAGAAGCAGAGAAAAGTTTATCCAGCGAATCATAAAGTATCAACATGAATGCAATACACATCACTCATGATTCACATATCTAAGACTACGTCATCTAACGGGGAAATTGAAATTATCATCTAATACTACATATAGATGATGCTTCAAGCTCAACAATAAGCTTCAGCGTCTCATTGATTTTATACCAGATGACGTTATTTTTGAACATTCTTTGACGTACATGACAAACTCAAGCTCCAATTGTGTTTTCATCTCATCAACTGCAGAAGTGGTAGCCAATCACGTATTGCCTAGCTTAGTAAATATATCTTTTGAGTTTCTAGCATAAACGATAAAAGACAAGATCAAAAAAAATAATAATTCAAAGCTATAGCTATAAATCAAGAAAAATAAAAATGATAGCAAGGGCATCAAAATATTAGGACTTTCTTTGTACAGTCATTTCTATTCATCGTATCTGATAGCATCCATGAAAGTATTGACGCGCTTATACACCACAAAAATTCTCTTGCATAGAAGGTTGATAAAGATTCAAATCGATACAAAATAAAAAAAGTAGATGAGGTATGAGATTCTCAAACTGAGCAGAATCATTGTTAAACAACCTAACAAAATATCGTAATTACGGTATCATAACAGAAAAGTGCAGAACACTCTAAGCAACCTCAAAAGTAAAAATCCAATGAAAAGAACAGTAAACACAGCTGTCCCAGAAGGTATTGAGAAAAGCTCGTTGCACATAACCTTCCAGCAAGTCGTCGTGAAGTACTTTGAGACGAAGAGACACTTATCCCTGCGTTGGTGCGCCACACCAGGTTTCAGCTAGACACTCACCAAGATATAACGCCATTTCACCGGTGCTGACACATTTTGTTTCAACAAATAAAATAGTACAATACTCATGGAAACGATACGACTAATAGTCACAAAAAAAAACCACAGCTTCCGGTGTTTCTCCAAAAGACAATATATGCAAAATACGACCATCATGAACAAAAAGTCGTGACAAAGAAATATATAGGCCGAGGTGAGCACGGACGAAGAGCAAAGAGAGCAAGCCACTGTCAAAAGAGTGATTGACATAAACCATTACCAAGAATAATCATAAAAAGCAGCAGCAAAATGTTTCCCACAGCGCTCAACGGCATTTGCGGGCTGAGATTTGTAATGAGAAAAAAAGAATCGTAAACGAGGAAGTGACTTACTTTGACAGATAAACCTTTTGTCAGTGGCATGATTGAAAAACTAGATAGAATGCGCTAGATGCAAAAAGACTTCGGTTGTTGTGTTCTATTTAGGACATGTTATGAACGGAAGAAATATCAATGCTGAAGGGCGCTCAGATAACTAAGGTTACGGAGGTCGTCGGCCATGCCCACACACGCACGCATTGGTTTCGTAATTCGAAGCAGATATATGGCTGAATTAAAACATGCGTATGAATTTCCTTTTAAACTCTTTTACGCGGATTATATTTGTTTGTGTTTTTCTGTCTTTCTCAAAAGGCGGGTTTGATTTTGGTGGTGGGGTTGGTTTGCTGAATTTTTTTTTTAATTCACATGATTCTGACGTCAGGTTGGTCGCGAATTGAGCTTAGAAAAACAGCCGAGAACGAGAGTCAACAACACATCGCCTCCACACACAACACACATCATCAACAATGTACAGTTGATGTATGTCAATACCAATCGGTAAATAACAATTGACTGTTCTAAACAAAAGAAACGCTGTCTGAACAAATTCAATAAAGGTGCTCCAAACTGTGGCTGCCTGAACCAAAATAACTTCAAACTAATGACGTTGCGCCACAAATCTTACCAAATCTCTTACAGAGAGTATGTCACTCACGTGCGCGCACGCTCTATAACGAGGAGTCGCGCCACAAGCACGCAATTTGAGCTAGTCCCGATTAGTACGTTAGCGAAGCTGAGAGCCTTTTTAGTTGGGTGCGCAAAAGTAAAAAATTTTGCTAGAATATTTATAAAGGACGGTGGTCGTCCTTCCGTCATACCCAGTTGTTGACTTACTTCCGTTCTATTTCGCTACACAATGTCTGCTGAAGCTCCTCGTCTCCGTCTCGGCTCTGCCGGTAGGTTGATTCTGATTTGAATGCTGTCTGTCGGATCGCGATTGCTAACGCTGGTTTTTCCGAAACAGCCCCCAACTTCAAGGCCACCACCACCAAGGGTGAGCTCGACTTCCACGAGTACATTGGCGACTCGTGGGTCATCCTCTTCTCCCACCCCGACGACTTCACCCCCGTCTGCACCACCGAGCTCGGTGCCTTCGCCAAGCTCGAGCCCGAGTTCAACAAGCGCAACGTCAAGTTGATCGGTCTCTCCGCCAACTCGCTCGAGTCCCACGAGGAGTGGATCAAGGACATCGACGAGGTCGCTGGCTCCCACCTTTCTTTCCCCATCATCGCCGATGCCGACAGACAGATCTCGTACCTGTACGACATGCTTGACTACCAGGACGTCACCAACCGTGACGGCAAGGGTCTTCCCTTGACCATCCGCTCTGTCTTCATCATCGACCCCAAGAAAACTATCCGTCTCATCCTCACTTACCCCGCCTCCACTGGCCGTAACACCACCGAGGTCTTGCGTGTCATTGATTCTCTCCAGGCCACTGACAAGTACAAGGTCGCTACTCCCATCAACTGGGTTCCTGGTGATGAGGTTGTTGTCGCCGCTTCCATCTCTAACGAGCAGGCTGACAAGCTCTTCCCTGGTTACAAGGCCGTCAAGCCTTACCTCCGTCTTACTTCTCTCCCCAAGGAGGAGTAGATTCGAATGTACTATATTATAATGATTTCTCTTAAACGACTTTAATAAAACTATTTTGAGCCGCAGAGTTTGGGGCGTTTTTTCTTCAACTAATAATTCGCTTTTTGATAAATACGTTCGTTGCACGTGAATTGCGTAATACGATTAGATTGTATTGCTCTTGTCTTGGTATTTCACCGTTTTCCCGTATTCTTTCATATGATCAGATCTGATCGATCCATTATTATCACCCAATGAACTCAATGACTCGAGACGCCAAACTCTGTCCATCGTAGATTGACTCGCACAGATATAGAAAAGTTGCTACATTAATAATGATATCAGGGATAACGTACTTGTACGCTTTCTACCACTAAGCAGTAAATATCAACAATTTAAAACAATATTACTGGAATTAGGTAAATTTGATGATTCTGCATTCTCCTGACAGGTTCTTATGTTATGCCCACCTTTGCCACATCTGCGACATGACCGTGCTTTTGGCTGGTCACTTCCTGTAGAATCCCGTTGCGCTCCTTTTATTCAACTCATTCTGTCCCAGCAAAGTCAATGCTTCCTATCCTATTACACTTTTAACATTTCGACGTTTATTGCAAGCCTCATTGGCCTTACGAAGATCAGAGTTTTCAGCTTTTTATCATTTATCACAGGAACGTGAACCGTGAATGAATTAATTTGCATTAAGCAAAAGTATTGCGAATTGTTATTTTATTCTAGCAAAAAAGTTCTGGGTGATACATCTGCTTCGCGCAAGAAAGAAATGTAAATTAAATCTAATTCACAGGACATGGATCTGGAAATAATTTAAAGTTAATAATTAATCAGTAAAAATGTTTTGACGTTCCTTGCTAGATCAAATGACTAGGCTCTAAATGCTTTGGTATTGCAGTCTATTAAACAGTCTTAATAGTTAGTCTGTCCTTTCAACAGATGGACTTGCAAAGTGGCGCACCTTGAACGTTTGCAAGTATGTTGCCATCTGTTTACTCATGTGTAATTGCCGCAGTCTTCAATGAACGCATGTGTTGTGTGTCAGAAACCAGAAACAACAGAAACGAATACCAAACTGAATACACGTACTCTCGAATAAATGATTGATATGATTGATTAATTATTATACAAGAGTTATTTGACAAATGCAAAAGAGTCATGAAACTAATATACAAAAACACAGGACGGCCAGTGTTATAGCTCAGTATGAACCACTATAGGATCCACCTCGGTCACCACTGATTCGGGTATAACCGAGCTATCTGAATGCCTGTGAACAGCAGAGACCAACTTACCGCCTTTAGAGACCGACCAGACTACAAGACTGATTGGGGCCTTCAGAATGCGTTTGTAGACAATGTAGAAAACAACGAGCACTAAGAAGCCCAGTGAACAGAGCATGTAAATACGGTCCCATTTATCAGCAGCTTCGAGCACGGCGATGACTTTTCTCGAGGTGCCGAGAAGGATATCAAAAGCCGAATACTCTTTCTCGAGTTTGCGCAGAGTTGCGTTTGAAGAGCGCAGAGAGTCGATCGAGAGCTCTGACTTTGCGATTTCAGCGTCGAGAAGCGCGTGAGTGCGACGGAGCGAAAGAGTCGCGTCTTCGGCTGCTCTGAGTGCGCGGCTGTTTGGGTTTATTTGCGACGATGGGGAAGTCTGTGACGCAGCCTGCGACGACGAAGAAGAAGAGGAAAGAAGAAGCGTGCGCGCGGTGCGGGCGTGCGAGGCCGCGTTTTTGCGTGCGGAGAGCTGCGCGGTGCGAAACGCAGCACGATCGCTTTTCCAAGAGTCCAATGTCAGCCCTGTCTCGCGCATTCTTCCCTACCACGCAGCCTTCCCCGCTCTTCCAATAAAACGTAACAAACAACTCACAGTTTCAGCTCCTGCTTCGCATCACGTAGTCGAGCGCTGTACGAGACCGACGCGCTCTTCGGCTCGGCCAGAAGCCGCGTCTCAGCGAGATCGACGAGGGAATCGGCGGCGCGCAGACGAGCGAGCACGGCGGAAGCAGCCGTGGCTCGCGAGGTGTCGTCCGAAGAACGCGCCAACGCCGCGATCTCGGATGCGAGCACCGTGTGGGCTGACGCGAGCTCAGCGAGGATCTCCTCCATCGCTCGTGCTCGATTGCGCGTTTCTTTCTATTCTATCGTGTTTTTGTAAAGCTTTCTTACGGGCTGGCGTTAACCCAACGTGTGAGTGCTTTCTCGTAAAAGCTACGTGCGTTACAGTCAAGTGTGGGCTGTGCGGCGGATAAGAGTGGCTGGGCACAATGACTAAAAAAACTAATCTGTGGCTGACAAAGTGACGGACGGCGGCGGTGACAAAGTGACGACGACGACGACGGCGGCGGCGGGCGCTCCGTCGCGCGAGAAATAACCTTTGCAAAACAGGTTTCAATCAATGCACTCGCAAGTCACTCACTTCGGCCAGGGGCTAGAAAAGAAATTAAACCGATGCGGCTTATGCGGCTTGTGAACCGGGTCTGACGGCGACGGCTCCAGAAAGTAGCCGGACGGCCCATTTCCCGGTCTCCTGCGTCTCTAAACATCTGCAAAATATTGCAAAACATATCTAGAATAAAGCAACTACTGTATGCAAATGCATATTTCTGCATAAAAGTGGGAAAGGAGGGGAAAAGAGAAAAGAAAGGTAGCCACCGCTATGGCGGCGGCGGCGTCACGAGCCCGAGGCCCACTTGGCCGCCGCGGACGGGGTTTTAGTCCAAAAAACGCGGCAATCCTATTTAAGCCCGGTTGTTTCTGCACTGTTTCTGTTTCTGTCTCGCTGTCTGCTGTTCTGTCATTTCTGGTTGTCGTTGTTGCTGTTTATTTTCTCCTCCTCCTTCTCCTTTCGCGCAGTAATGCTGGCATTTTTCCCGACACCGCCGCCAGAGCCCGCGAGACTGACGCCGTCTTCGTCCTTGTCGTCGTCAGTGCTCGCGTCAATGTCTATGTCATCAGCCTACCACCAGCCTACACCAGCTTCCTCGCCAGTGTCAGTCACTTCGCCAGTATCCGCAGCTACGAGTGCAACAGCAGCGAATCTTGCTTGCCTGTTTTGGTTTGCACCGGCTAGTGCACTCGCTGCCGTTGCCGCGAACGCCTCACTCTCTACGTCCTTTGAGTTTGATGTCGACACTGCTATTTTACCTCCCGCATGTGTCGCTACTCCCGAATTTAGAGCATTCACTTCCGCTATACTCGCTCGTACGCAGGTCTCGCGAGCAGTCGTCGCAGCCGCACTTCTTTACATATACCGACTTCGCACACACGCACCAGCAGTCATCGGCACACCAGGCTCCGAATACCGTGTCTTAACCGTTGCCCTCGTCCTTGCCAACAAATTCCTCGACGACAACACATACACCAATCGTACATGGGCTCAAGTTTCACGATTACCAGTCAACGAGATTGCGGTTATGGAAACTGAGTTTTTGAAGCATGTCAATTATCGGTTATCCGTTTCTACGGCCGAATGGGACGCTTGGGGTCCCCAATTAGCTGCGTTTGTACGTTGGCGACGTGCTGCGCGATTTGCTTGTGTATCTGTCCCAGGATCACCAGTGCCTTGCATTCCTCTAGTGTCTTCGCAATATACCCATCAGCCGATTTTACTACAACCCCAGCCAAAGTTGCCGTCTCAACCACAGCAACCACAGCCTCAAGCACAGCAACGCAAACGAAAAGCAACTGCATTATCTCCACCTCCGCCTCCGAAACGGCTATATCCTGCATTTACACCTACATTCCCTCCTTTACGTTCATATCTTCCCCCTCCATTACCTCCGACTTTATATCCACCACCGCCTCCGCCTCCTCCACCACCACCACCACCACCTCATCCTTCTTTACCAGTCTCATTACATCCGGTCGCGGTACCGCTGCAACTGCCACCGCAGAACATTGCATCTTATCGAAATCCTTTTGCATATCCGGTGGTCGACACTATGTATATCCCCGTCCCGCGACTACTTTCCGTTCGTCCACTCCAGCAGGAGTATCTTTGTCCGCCATGATTGGTAGTTACTTCATTGTTGTGTTATGAGTTATGTTTTTAGCTTCTTCATGTTCATATTTGCTTTTTTTTTCCTCTCTCTATTTCTTTTCTTATTTATTTATTATGATGGTGTTTCTGGTCTATTGCATGCATATTCGGTGTTGGTTAAAATACATTCATATCATGATTCATTCAAATAAATGTAAGCATTCTTATTATCTACTTAAACAGTCCGTTCAGCAAAACTTTTAACCATACCTTCCGCGTCAGCTTCATACTCTCTATACTCAACCACACCGTCCTTAACAAACGTATTTCCCTGCACAAATAAGCGTCTTGGCAATTTCTTCTTCATTACAATACTTCTCAATTTCGCAAGATCATCAGTAACTCTTGTGGTTTCGGCAAATAACTCTTTACCCTTGACGACATCGCCAGTTGATTTATACACATGCAATTTCTGTAAGTACTCGCAAACGGCTTGACGTCCCAGAGTCTTAATCTTTGACTTGTCAAGAATAATCTCCAAATCATCAATTTCTTCTTGTCCATTTTCATGTATACTGGTCTTTGTTTTCAATGTCAAAAAATCGTCACCGGCGTTCAAGAATGTCTTCATAATCGAAAATCTAGCTTGCATATGCGGTTGACCCCATTTCTTAGTCTCCGGATCCCAGAATTCCAAAGCAGAAACACCAGCTCGCGCCATTTGCAAATACGCAATATACACGATATCATCGGCTAAACCTTCTTCAGTTGATGTATCTGTGTGTCCAAAGATTTTCAAAATATCAGGCTCAGTGCATAAATACATTGCAACGCACTCTGCACGACATTCTTCGTAAGCACCTGCAACCGTACCGAATAATGAACCCCAGGTTTGGCCTGGCTTGTAGTATGTGTTGACGGTACTTCCGTCGATTGGAGAAATAGGAGGCTTTTCATGGTCAAAGTTATACTTTCCAGCGGAGGTTTCCGACAATAGTTTTCCAGATCCATGACCTAATAACTCGTGTAATCCAACCTGGACTTCAAAAGACGGACCACGGAGTTTCTCATAAAGTTCTTGATCCTCATCACGGATAAATGGTGTCTTTTCGTTACTAGACTTTGCATTTAAAATATTTCCCAATGAGACATTCTTGAATCCTAGTGTCTGTCTAATATCGTCGTAGTTGGGAATATTAATACCAGCCGGAATTCCCGAACCCGCAAATGTCATGACTTCAAGAGATGTGAAATCAGGTGGAGTGAAAGTATCCTTTTCAAATTCCTTATCCCATGGTAAATATCCAATAAACTTCTCCGCGTTCGAAACTAAACTGCCAAATGTCTTTGTACGTTCTTTGTTCACCATCGCGACTAATCCTTCCCATTCTCCTCGAATACCTGCCGGATCTCTGTATGTCTCAATGAATCCAATGTTGGTCTCGACGGCAGGAGAGATGTCTTTGATCCACTCTCGTTGCGATTCCTTGTGTTGTTGCATACTTCCTGATGCGAACGACTTGACATAGGCAGTTAACATTGCTTCCTGAGTAGGATTAGCAGCGTATTGTTTCGCGTTATCTAACTCTTTAGCAATTTGTTTCATTTCATTCGCATGGTCTCCGTAAACCAAATGAACTTTTCCAAATCCAGGAATATCAAATTCGTTTTTGCCCTCTCCTGCATCACGGATTTGAACAGAGTCGTTATTTTCGGCAGAAGCAATGAGTAAATTAAAATCGCCGTTGTCGAGTTTCTCAATTCGTGTATTTTCAGGTAAAACAATTCCACCAATCGCATCATGAATAGCCTCTACTTCCTTCTTTGTAACTATATTTTTACCGGGATAGTATCCAGACACATGTCCTTCTTCTTTATATCCCAATAAAGTTTTCTCTGTGTTGTAAATGCCATCTAACAATTCAGTATAGTCATCCTCCGAGGTTTTGATCTTTTTGATTGCAGTCAAGAAAGCAGTACGATCTATTCTAGGAATAAATTTAATATCACCAAAGGATTTAAATTCTCCTAAATTAGATAAGAATTGAGCAAAGTAATCGATCAAGTTCTCCGCATCTTCTTGGCTGACTACCGATTCATCGACAAGACCTTTAACAATTCCATCAGGATACTTTTTGTAAAAAGATAGAATTAAATCGTAAATTGTCTCAGAGTACGGCGATACTTGTCGAAGTACTACACGAGTTCCATGGTGTGCAGCTCTAGATCAATTGTTAGCAGTTAACAGAGATAGATAGATCAGTGCGACGGACCGAGAGAAATGATGAGCATAGAGTTTCTCCTTGGATGAGAGAGCGTCAAAATGAGTTTTGGCAGAGAGTGAGATAATAGGGGGCTTTTGATCGGCAAAAAGATGCGACATTGATGATTGTGATTCTTGCAACAATGATGATGATGATGCGGTGGAGATAGTTGCAGGAGAAGCTACTGCGAGAGTGGAAAACAGATTCAATCTTGACCGTATAAAGTTTAGTCGTGTGACGAACGTTTGGGGACTCATTAAAAATTGAAAACGTTTAGTTTACGTTTCTGGACCAAGAAATTCAGTAACGTGCTTTCTTTAATTGAGTCTGTTCTTCTTGAGGGGGAATTGCAGAGAATGCGAAAACGGATTAATTCACTCGTCAGTTTTTTGTAAAGTTTAGTCTACCACTTTACTATGTCAAGGGATCCGTGTAGACTACAAAGCATGAGGTCCTCTCGCTAGATGAAAGAAGTAGTGGTACCAAAGTAAATGTCGTTTTCGGGAGTCAAAACTGATTACGTCTATACGAAGAAAGTCTAGTTGATGGTCGGTTGAGTTAAGTTGAATTAGTGGAGCAGAGTGGAGTCAAGGCAATATTGCATTGCATTGGCACGCCACTGGAAAATGTTGAGAGAAGTACTCCCGATGATAAGTGCTGTGCGCAAATTTGAAGCTGACACAATCCTTGCTCTCTTAGTGTTCTATTTTAATTTCTCATCCCACGAGGAGCATCGGAACTGAAAAGGGAAAGTAGAATATCGGAAAGGTAGTGGAATCAAGTGGATTGGCGCGCGTGCGTCAGCGTGTCAGTAAACTCTATGATTGTCTATGTTCACACGTTTGCGGTGGGTTTGCTGCAATAGGGAAATACTAAATGTAAGAGAATTCGCGACTTTAACGCGCTGACTGACTACGATCGGCTCGTATTCAAAGCAGGTATAAAGTATCATATATCTTTAACAGATAACAGATTACAGATAAAGTATCCTATTTAATGAATAATATATAACTAAAGGCCAAACAAATACTGTAATACCTATCCTTGAGTTATATTAGATATATATATTCATTTCTTCTTAATCTAGAATATTCAGGATTCTCTCTAGCTTTACCGACTTTCTGTGAGTACTCGGCGTCGCAATGCTATGCGGTGCTCACTTTGCCACTATGGCAATGCGTTTCCATGAACGCCGACGGCCAGATAACAATGGACCGGGAAAACAGGCAGAAATGAGCACTGACTTGACAAGTTGTGACTAGAAAAAGAAAGATTGGCGTGCAGCTGCGAGCAGTAAGCAAAGGCCGTCGTCCGTCTGCCTTCTCCTCCGTTGGTTGTTTGTCTTCTTTTCGCGTTAGGACTTGTTCGGTAGTTCGGCCGTTACTCAATTACAGGTGATAGTTTTTCCATCACTTTGGTTCACTGCGCTCTCTGGTCGTCTTGCTTTATTTGCACGTCTGTTTGCTACAAGAAGAGTTTTAGCATATAGCATTTCTTGTTAAGATGGTTTATCTTTCTATTCTTTTAGTATGGTCGTTGCTCTCATAAACAGAAGAAGGACGATTGGCGGTCAACTCTTTATGAACCTAACAGACGAATGGAACCAGCGATACTGCAACCGCAACCGCACTGCAGCCGCAGCCGTTGAAAGTTTACGTCCAACTCGCTCACTCTCGCAGTACTTTACTTTTCTGCGTTTGCACGATTCTCTTTAATTACTAATTCGTGTTTAAAAACTCTCACTCATTTCTGAAATCTGAGCGATGAAATCCGACGGCTGAGAGACCAAACAACGTAACTGATCTAAAACTGTTTCATCAAGGTGCATGTGCGCAGAATCCATGATATATGGCGCATTAATCAAACCATACTTGATTAGTCTACTCTATCTCGACCGTGTTTCTACAAAGACCACTCATAGAAACAAGGCTCTACCCGCCGCAGCGCCGCGCCACTGAACCGGGTCCGCACCGTCATCGTCAAGTCAAAATAATAGACCACCAAAGCCAGAGAATTTCATTTTGAGTCCATATCTGTAGCTTTTCCTAACGACGAATAAAAACCTTGTTTGGCGTAGATTGTGAGTAAAAAGTCAGGAGTCATGTGTTGCGAAATTTGTGCGTAAATGCCGCCTCGCTATTGCCATCCTTCTCCTCTTTTGCCTTCCAGACCTCTCTTTATTGGTCTTTATAAAACCACAATCTCGGTCCAACACTTGTCCTTGTCACTTCAGTGGACTATGCGTTCTCTCTCTCTTACTAGCTGATTCAACAACTTTTGCGGCCGTACAAGTTCTAGGCTACATCTGACGTAAACTACGTAACAAGTAAAACATCGTCAACACAGAGAAATTTCGAGATAAAGCCGGCATAACAACGAATGCGTAGGAACAGCCAACCAGAGATCGCACAGACTTACGCATGACCAGACCATACTTGCCCCAATGTTTCCGAAACTTTTTGGCGCGCGTTATCAACGACGTCAGCGAGAGACTTTTTTGCCTTTTGTAACTCCGAGTGCGAGTGCGAGCGGGAGCACGAGGAACTTGGAGACTGCCAGCGCGTTCTCTTGTGATCTAAGACAGTCCCCTCGAAAACAGAAACCAGTGCAACCCAGAATATTAACAATTCAATCACAAGCAATAATTTACATATCACGAAGAAAGAACTGAGCAAAAACGGTAGGTACGCTGAATGTTACGGTCGAATGAAAAGCGGAGGCCACTTAATTTGCGAGCAATAAATTAAATTTTCCCTTGGTCTTGGAAGGCAAGCTACATCGACGACTGAAGTTAATAGAAGTCATTGGCAACCTTGTCCGGCTTGCTTGCTTTTCGCACAAACAGTACATCTATGCAAGATAAACAAAACGACATAATTCAGTCAAGATATAGTAGAATAGATGATTATGCAAGAAAAACTTCCGAAAGGGGTGGGGTTTGTGGGCTATATGGTTTGCCGTTGAGCTTACACGCTATGTCTTAATGCATCCGCAAACCTATCACCCGCAATGACAATCCGAAATCTGAAACTGCATAATGTATTGACTTCTTGCTGTAAACCGGGGGCCTGCAACGAAGATAAACTCTTTATAACCCACGGTTTTAATTACCGTTTGTAGCCTTTATCATTTGTGTTGTGTTTGTGTTTGTTTGTTTGTTTTCGTTTGTTTTGTTCGCTTTGTTGGGTGGTGCCATTTACTTTCTAATCTACCCAATCATCGCCAGTTCAATCTACATTACTTTGACCATCGTCGCTTTCTAGTGCTATATCTCACTTTGTCATCAACAAATAACTATGCCATAGACATACTACCAGTATCTATTATTCTACTTGATTAATAATGGGTTTTGTTTTTTCGTATTCGCAGTCTCGCAACCTTGTTTCATTATCTGCTTATTCAACCCATTCTCAATAGGACTACACTGCAGATACTAGACCAGTCCGTCGTTCTCAACAAGCCAGTCAATCCCTCGTCTTAAACCCAACTGCTGACCTGAATAGAAAAGAAGCGGAAAAGAAAGTATCAGGTAACAATAGCAAGCCTAGAGCAACCTAGCCCTCTACGCTGCGCCATAGCAACGCGCCATTGCATCCACCGCCACGCTATCCAGCCATTCTTCCCCTCAGCTCAGCTCAGCTACCTGCAATCATTTGCTGTGTTTAAAAAGTACACTCTTTTGCCTGATTGTAGACGTTTGACTTTAGTATAATTATACTCGAACCAACTTTGTTGCATTTAAATATCAGCATCGACATTTGAAGCACTTGATCTACAGTCGGTGATATGATGCAGGACCACTTTTAGATAGTCATCTCTAAAGCCCAAATCGCTCTGTAGTAAGGATTTGTTTTGCCTTTCAATTGTAGTTGCGAGAACAAAACGCTCGGTTATACTACAATGTAAATTAAACCCGCTACTAGCAAGGCTTTTTAGCAATATTATAATGAGAAGCAGTCTACGCAACAGCAAAATGTAATCATCTCTCTATTTGCAGTGTGATTCAAAGTGACGTCAACTAGCATGTTTCCTTTCTCGTTTCATTGTTGTTGCTTCTACTCCTTTTCATTTGCATATTTTAATAAATAGTAATGTTGTTGATCTCCTACTTGACCCTAACCTTTCCTGGTTTGCGTATAAGGGCTGCCTCAGTTCGTTTCGATGTATGGTACAAGCCGGAAAAGAGATATAGCATTTTAAATCGAGAAAACTAACCAGAAAGTGTAACTGACAGACGTTTATTTTGTAGTGTTTACTCAACGAAAGACGGGATTTCGGTAATTTCATCATTAATCGCTGTGCAAGGGCATACGCGAAGACGCCGCAATTGACACTTGTCTCGCTAGCACTATAAATGTGTGAGAGAATATTGTATGCGTCAAGTCATTGTACTGGCCATACAAATTGCTTCTGTTTCGAACAGAGAACAGTTGCTTAAGAATCAATCCGTTTTGTTTAGATTGGTTCCTATTGTCGCCTTCAGACATGTAATCTGAAGGTGATCCATGTCTTTTTGTAAGTTTCAATTTCTTCTTTTCTGATTCATTTTACACGTCATTTAACTATTTAGATAACATTACAAATTTAACGACATCTTTGTCGTGACCCCAATCGTGGGTGTACAAACAACGGCCGCATCTCTGAAAAAGACAAGAGTGCGGTAGATATCAATCTGGTTATGCCCAATTAGGGTATGTTGATATCAGGATGCTGTGGATTGTGTACAGATCTACAGGATCAAATCGTCGTTGCTGTTCCAAATGGGAGCGCAGCGACGGAATCTAGTGAATCCCAAATAGGGTAAGCAGATCTCTGGATTTTGTTGGCTTTTTTCAGGCTTTCAAAATCGACTATGGTTGCTGTTTCAAATAGGAACGCAACGATTATTGACTTTGATATGAACATGGTTTCTATCAGGTACCTGAGAGTTCTTTTTTTCTTTTAAAAAAAGAAGAACGCGTCTTATTGGTAAAGATCCGGTAAGATTGTCACTGCGGTGAACTGAGAAATAAAAGTAAATTGCCAAAGTGCCGTTGAAAAAGTGTACGTATTTCCCTTTTGTTTTCGATTTCAAGTGCTATCTCTTTCGACTATTTTGTAAGTATCTACTTTGATGAGTCTGTCTTTGTGTAATGTGATTGGGCTTTTATCGTCGCTTGATGAAAATCATTAGCACTCGTTACTATCATGCATGTTGTTTTTGAGGATTCTTCATCGACAAAGCATTATGATCAAATCAAAGATCGTACTTTGCAATCGTCATTAGTCGAGATGTATTCTAGTTTGTATTGCATATCATTGCATCAGTTATACGCACAAGCAGTGATTTGTCTGTACTAAATGATGCCATCTAATGTTTGTACAGTTGATTTTGTTACTTTAATTAATAGTCTACTGGTTCTGTTCGGATACTTTATAGATGAGTATGTAGAGCAATCAGCTTTTTCAACGGTATTCGTGTAATTATGATAACTAGTAGTTGAAACGTTTTGGGATTGAGAAATTTGTAGTAGTTTTGCTGTAATAAAGGACAAAATCCATTTTCTGCATCCGGCACAGTAAGAAAATCAGTGCTTTTTCAACGACCAATTTTCCCTCGTTTGAATTAATAGATTTAATAAAAGCTCATACAGAATCTTTGCAATGCCGAAATTGACGATATGGAGTAAAGCGCCGCACGCTATCATCCTCATCTCCCATCTCGCCCCAGACGACAATAAGACCGTACCAAAAGCCAGATACACGACCAAACAGCAGAGGTCCGATGAAGCTGAAAAAATTAGAAAGTAATTTAGCCACAGCATCACGAGCACGCGACAATGCTGACTGTGAAATTACAAAATACCTCGAATCCAACGCGGCATCATTTAAACCACCAATACGATTATCAAGTGAATCAATCTGGTTATCTCGTCAAAAAGAATGTTTATCTGATGAAACACAATTACTTGATACGCGGAAAGCACAGCGAATTGAGCTTATAGAATGCTTGTCGTTGCGGAGAGAACAGTTGGTTGCGGGAAATGAGGAAATCGTGCATGTGAGAAGGACGATTGAAGAAATGAAGTTGGAGATTGAAAACTGGCGCATAAAGTCTTTGCGTATTGCCGATCAAGTGTTTTTACAGCGGCGGCGGATATGTGGAGATTTGGAAAAAGTATATCCGATTGAGCCTGTGAGTTATATGATTCTACTGTTTAAGGTTCTATTCACTTACCTAAATTGTTGTAGATTGTAGGGAAAAGTCTGGCGTTTTCAATACGTGGGGTAGAATTACCAAATACAGAATACAGCGGGTGCGACGACGATGCAGTCGGCATGGCATTGGGATACACGGCACATTTGGTTTATTTACTTTCGTTT